>PVJC01044241.1:0-14188 GCA_004026665.1 Murina feae
GGGGGGGGGGGGGTCTGGCCTGGGGCCTCCTCGGGAAGTCCAGGAGCGCCCGCCCCGGGTCCACAGCCTGGCTCCACCCCCCGGGGGCCTCCACCAGGCATGTGGGAGAGTAGTTCCTCCATGGGGCTTGCAGGAGCAGCTGTCCTGGGTCCGCTGCCTGGCTCCGCCCCCTGGGGGCCTCCCCGGGGCTTGCGGGAGCACAGGGGCCTTTGCAGGGTGTGTAGGAGCAGTCGTCCAGGATCCGCAGCCTGGCTCTACCCCGGGGGCCTCCTCGGGGGCGTGTGGGAGCGTCTGCTGCACAGTGCTGAGAATCCGAAGCCAGTTCGCTGCCCGGCTCCACCCGGGTGTGTTTGCTCAGCAGCAGGGCCCCACCGAGGGATCCTGCACCAGCGTCTGCCCCTGGCTCGCCACCCAGCTCTGTGCCAGGTGTGTCCCCTCAGCGGTGGGGGCTCACCAGGCGTGTGTGATTGTGGGCCCTCTGGTGGGAAACGTCCAGGCCTGCACTCACCAGCCCTCCCACCCCCCAGTGCAGGAACATGCTGAAAATGGCCCTCAGCCTCTCACCCAGGCTGGCCAGGCATGCCAAGCACGTGGACATCCCCCCCGAGGTGTCCCAGACTGCAAGAGGGCACAGGCCGGGCTGAGAGACCCCCACCCTCTGAGTGCACAAATTTTTGTGCACCGGGCTCCTAGTATATATATAAGCAGGAATGGAGTGTGTAAAACTCTACTCTCCTATAAACTTGGAAATAGATAGGCTCTGGGTGAAATAAAAATTTTCTTTTTTTTTTTTTCTTGGCTTCGACCCACACTCCAAAGGCTCACCTAGCATAGTTTTACACACATGGACATCTTGGCAGGAAAATAAATTAAGGCTTACCTTAGAGGGTAGGAAAATGCATCCATTTATAAGTGTTATTTTAGAAGAACTGTCTGATTCTATTGACTTATTAACTTCATTAGGAGGCTAATGAATCTACTGCTGTGCAAATGAGAGGGAGCTCAGGCCATGAAAAGGGGTAAGCAGGATTTCAAACCCCTTCTCCACATGGTGGGGCAATTTATGATTGTGATAAAATGGCACTACATTTGGAAGAAAGAGAAGACAACATAAAGTAATCAACAGAAATGATCCCCACAAGAGTGTTATATTCTCTCATCCACTGGGCAAAAATCAAAATGGATACACGCTTAGGGCCTCCCCAGTGGAAGAAAAGAACCAAGTCATAAAAAGAACTCCCTTTCCATTAATTACATAGGAACACATGAGATCTGTAATCCAGATCTGCTTCTCTAGCATCTTTATTTCTCTTCTCCAGCAAAAGAAGATGTCTGAGAGCTCCACAGTTGGGGCAAATTCCTCTCTCATTCTATTTTTTAAAATGAAGACTTTCAAAGATTGAGTGATGTTCCCTATCTTTAATAAATTTAAATTAAGTAGTTTGGACAGGTATTCTGGCTAACACCTGCTACCGATCACCATCCATCAATGAACAGCACCTTGCCAGATGTGTCCATGCTGTTGACACTGATTGTTAGAGTGGTCGGCTGTGCTCAGGAGTGGGGCTGTTATCCGTTGGACACCATAAATCCTAATGCGCATGCTTCCTGTTTGACTTCCCGAGTTGGTAGAGTCTGTGGTTTTGGAGTTGAAAGAGACTTGAGAGAACATTTCATCTAATGTTTGTTGTTTGTTTGTTTGTTTGCTTATTTGTTTATTTTATGAGGATACAGAAGAATGGCAGGAGTAAGCCTGTTCATTAGTAACTGAGATGGGCTAAGAACCCAAGCTTCCTCTGAACCCTGTGGTTCTCAATCCCACCTGAAGATAAGAATCCACCAGAGAGCTTTGAAGATTATACATCCTAACACCTAAATTTAAAAATCTAGATTTTAATACATTCCACAAGTAATTCTTAGGATATGCTAAGTTTCAGAACCATGCATGACCCCACTCTGCCTTCCATGTTAATTGCTTGAGAGGTTAACAAAACCCTTCAATGGTCTTAGATCCCCTAATAGTTGCATTGAAAATAAAATCACCAGTAACAAAGGAGTTAACTCAGCACTATTTTAGGAGAATTTAAATCAGATTATGCTTTGCATCCTGTAGCCAAAATCATTACCATCTTCATTTGGTGGAGGAAAACCAAGAGATATATTAACGTTTCCCTTTTGCCAAGCACAGATAGAGTCTCAAAGCAAAGGCTCTAGTGTTCCTTCCTTAGAAATGCATCATGTTCAGGCATTATGTGCCTCAGGTTCTAGATGTGTTCTGTACCCACCCTCCTAAAGATATCAACACTGTTATGATCCAGAGTCTGGTGGAAGCTGCTGGGCTAGGAGGATATGGGCCTATGACAATAATTAAGTGATGACCAGATTGCAGGTATTTTGCATCCCATGCATCATCTCACTGAATCCTTGAGAGGCTCCCGTGAGATAGTTCTCGTTGTCATCTCATTACATGGATAAGTACACGGGGCTTGGACAAACTAACACTTTGCTCAAGGTGGGACAGCTAGCAAGCAGTAGACCTGAGATTCGCACTCAGACTATTGAATCCGGGACCCACTGCTTTAACCCCTACACATACTATTTCCCATCTGTTACCGGGTGTTTCTGAGACTCTTGGATGTTACTAATATGTGAGACAGCATTTCCTTTTAGGAGTTTCCCATCCTAGTGGGAAAAGAAGATGTTTTATATTAAACAGCAAAACAATGTGTGCACATTGATCCGTCCTCTGTTCATTCCTAAAATTGCTTTGCATCCTTGTAGAATGAAGTACAGTGATAATAATAAAAATGTAAACATTTCCACAGTAGGGCCACTCATCACAGAATTCACTGCATATGTATTCTTGCACATGTGTGATATGGTTTCCTACGTACATTAATCTTATCTGTCAGCCAAACTAAACCTACCTTGAAGATAGTAATCAGGACATGCTTATTCTGCATCCCCAGCAGAGAGCGCAGGGCTGCTTACATATGGATGCTCGATTAATATCTGTTCAATTGAATGCTCGCTGACCCATTCAGGAATCTGCGCCAGATTTATTACCACTGAAAGCAAATAGAAGGTCCTCATTCTAGAGGGAGGATTTCACAGCTTGTACCAGCCCAGCCTTCAGAACCTCACATATGAAGAGACTAAGGAATAGGATGGAAAGCTTTTAATTAACAGCCTGGCAAAAAAAAATGTCATTCCAATCTGCTGTTTTGTTTCCATTAATTCACTCAGATTCAGCAGGAATTCCACCAAGGAATTGGGGTGAGCAGCTGGAGAGGGAGGGAAGCACATAAATAAATCATGAGTGTCATTAAAATTTGTAAACTAATAACTTCTGGGAAGTCTTAGCAATTATTATCAGGGTTTTCTTGGCAAACAAAAAATTAATAAATCCAAAAGGTCTCCAATTCCTATTTAGAAAAAAACAAACCAGCATCCCCAGAAAGGTCACTGACAGAACAATTAGGGGAGGAAAGAAATGATCCAGACAACAGCTTGCAAAGCAGATGAAAAGTCACAGGACTCCCCAGTGGCAGGAGGATGAGACAACTCAATACAGAGAAAGCGACAGGGCAAGGCGGGGCTGGGCTGGGATTGGTTTGGGGCTGTTGGAACATCTGCTCAGCTGTCCAAGCCTTTATTTAGTGTCACCCAAGGGATTGGCTTTGTAGATCTGGAAATCAGAAAGGCACATGGCCCCTGCTCTTGGGAAGTTCCCAGGCTAGGAACAAATCACTACACACTGTAGGGATGTGCCATTAGCGGCGAGCAGAGGAGGGTCAGGGAAAGTGTCTAGGAAGATGTGCCTGCGAAGTGGTACACTGCATATATACCCTGACCAGGAGCCCCTTGCTCTGCAGGCCCTGAGATCAGGCATACAGAGGAATGGCCAATCCTGGTTGCTTATCAAAGAGAAGAAAGTCTTCCATGCTACTAGGCTGGAAGTGAAAGAAATGGAGAAGGGGAGGAAAGAGAAGTGAGGTGAAATAGGAATAGAGGGAGACCATCCATTGCAAAAGATTCCTTTCCTCTTATGACTCCAAAACTGCAAATGTATTTAGCTCTAGGAGGATCCCTAATCCAATAGGAAATCTACAGGAAAATTCTCGATCATAAACTGACTCCCCTGGGACCTTTGCTAGAGGGTAGCACTTGGGATGGACAGATGGAATCTGGACAATTCCTTGCTAGCTCAGCTCTCTCCAGGAATTAGTTCCTTAAACAATTTATTTTGAGGAAGAGTAATATGCTTATCAGTCCAAGTGTCAGTGGTTAAGACATATAGAACTGAGTCCCAGAAGCAATTTGCCAGTCAGAAACATAAATCCCAACTGTGATTTATGTTCAAATCTAAAGTCTCAAAAACCTCAGGCAGTGGAATAATTGGCCTTATCATAGTTCTTACTTCCAGAGATAAGTGACATTCTTGCTCCCAAATCGAGGACCGTGAATGTCAACAAGTGAGGCAGAGGTATACACCTGTGTGTGCTGAGGAGCATGAAGATGGCACCAAAGCATACGTCACATGCTATTTGCACAGAAATGAGGGCGAACATGGCCCTGCCTTTGAGTCCATGATGTCTGCACACCAGGTAATACTGGCCTAGTTTCAGTGGGAATGGAGGAAATGAGAAGTAAAGGGTTATCTATATCCAGCTCCAGAATTCCCATTTAAGGGGACATGTGATACTATGTAAAGAGTCCAAGATCAGGGAGCCCCTACTCTCAGACTTATGACCTTAGCCTTGGGCCCCCACCCACTTATTAGCTGTATGACATGAGGCAAGTAATTTAACCTCTGAAGTGCTCAATGTTTTCATCTGTAAAATGGGGCCAGTAGTAAACCAACTCTTACGTTTTATTGTAAAAGACAGAACAAGTTAGCTTCAAGTTTGTTGTAAAGGAACAAACTAGAGGAAACTAGCATAGAGAAGCTGATCAATTACAGGTGGATTACATGATGATGACTAATTCTTCTGAGTATGTCCCATGCATAGCACTGTACGCCAGGCACTTTCCTAGGAAATTCACACAATTTGTGTCATTGAAATATCATAACCACTCTAGGAGGTAAGATGCTTGTTTTATCCTCATTGTTACAGATAAGAAAATGGAGGCACAGAGAGGTGAAGAAACTTACTCAAGGTCACTCTGTGGCTAAGTAGAAAAGCATGAACTTGAACCCAGGCTGTCAGAGCCAGAGCCTTCGCTTAAATACTTTGCTGAGAAGGAAACTGATGGATGCTGAGCCTCCTGTCTATGACTCACCACTCCTCCTCGAGTCAGGCTTACTTCAAGTCCAATAGAGCTGGGGCCCAATATCACCCTTGACTGATGGGCAGCCCCCAAGCTTGACACACTGTGGGCTGAAAGTGAAAGCCTTGTTCTTTTTAAAAAGTCAGTCCCTAACCTCGCATGTTCTCCAAACTTGAAATCCTATATGTAAAATGTTATTTGACTAAGAGATGGCAACAGACAGTTGTATTAATGGCCAATCTATGCAGCCATCCTTCTGTTGGTAGAGAAAAAAATTTGAATCTCACATAAAGGCACCAAGGAGTTCCGGAAAGAGGGTCACAGGGCACAAGATACCGCTACGTCGCTGAATGCTTTTAAACAGTCTTGTCTATTTAGAGGTAGATGATCTCTGAATTATTAATCCAATGAGGCAAATAATTATATCACACTGTAACCTGCCAGGGAGTGTCATCTTGTCATGGCAGCTACTGCTCCAGGCTTCTCTGTTAGACAGGAGATTGAAGAATCACCAAATCCGATTTCAGCTTGGTTAAGCACGCTGGGCCAAATCATGCATTCGAATGGGTGCATGTTTTATTTAGTTTCTTTCCTCTGCACACTGTGCTACTAAGGAAGATCATAGTGCTCTAGGCTCAAACTAAAATGCACCATCTTCCATATAGAAAAGAGAGTGGGAGACACTCTCTTTAGGAGCTGAGCAGGGAAGGCAGTAAAAAGTAGAAGAGGCCCAGCCGGCGGGGCTCAGTGGTTGAGCATTGACCTATGAACCAGGAGGTTCGATTCCCAGTAGGGCACATGCCCAGGTTATAGGCTCAATCCCCAGTATGGGGCATGCAGGAAGCAGCCAATGGATGATTCTTTCTCATAGCTGATGTTTCTCTCTCTCCCTCTCTCTGAAATATATCTAATCTAATAAAAGAGTAAAATGCAAATTAACCATCACTCCATTACACATAAGCCACGCCCACCAGCCAATCAGAGCAACAATATGCAAATTAACCCAGCCAAGCCGGTGGCCAGCAGCCACAGAGTTAGAGCAAACAGGAGGCCAGCAATGGAGGAAACTGACTGCCTAGGTCAGCTGTGGCCTCCGCTCAAGGCAACAAAGTTTCATTTATAGAAGCCATGGAGCTGAAACAAACAGGAGGCTTCATTGCCTGCCTAGGCAGGCTGTGGCCTCTGCTCAAGGCAACAAAGTTTCAATTTTAGAAGATAAATAAACCCCAGAAACCTGCTTCCAGCCAGCCTCGCTGGGACCTTGGGTCAATGGGAGCTGTGGCCAGCCTGTAAACAGCACTCACTCAGCCCCTCACCCAGGCTGGCCAGGCACTCCAGTAGGGACCCACACCCTGAAGGGACTGTGGGAAGCCTGAAAACAGCCCTCAACCCCTCACCCAGGCTGGCCAGGCACGCCAGCAGGTGGATATCCCCCAAGGGGTCCCAGACTGTGAGAGGGCACAGGCCGGGTTGAGGGACTCCATGCCCCGAGTGCACAAATTTTTGTGCACCGGGCCCCTAATATGTATGTGTGCATATGTATGTGTGTGTGTGTATATATATATATATATATATATATATATATATGCCCCCAGCAATTTATAAAACTCCCATAAAGTTGAGGAGCAGTTTCTTTCCTCAATCATACTCTATGCAGGTTCCTAAGCTGGGCTTTATCAGGCCCATGAACCTTCTGAAACACAATACAATAGCCCGGGCCAGGTACACAGTTGGTTATAGCATTGTCCTGATACATTAAGGTTGCAGGTTTAATCCTTGGTCAGGGAACATACAAGAATCAACCAATGAATGCATAAATAAGGGGAACAACAAGTAGATGTTTCTCTCTCCATTCCTCTCTCTCTCTCTCTAAAATCAATCAATTTTTTTTAAAGTATATTCTTAGCCCAACCAGTGTGGCTCAGTGGTTGAGCATCAACACTGGTTCAATTCCTGGTCAAGGCACATGCCAGGGTTTCAGGTTTGATCCCCCATTGCGGGGGGAGGGGGGGAGGCAGCTGATCCATGGTGTTTCTTTTTCATCAGTGTTTCTATTCCTCTCTCTTCCTCTCTAAAAAAATCAATAAAAAACATTTTTAAGTGCATTCTTACATAGCATTTCTCTAAAGGGAAAGCCCACAATATCCACCCACTTTTCAAATCCCTAACAGGTCCCACCACGTGTGGCTTGCTTTGTTATTTGCACCAAGAAGACAGTACAGGAGTCAGGCTTCAGGGGTCAGCACAGTGTCACTGCAGTGGGACCTGCTAGGAAGGTGTCTGAGGCTCTAATCCTCTGAGAGTCCCTCATGAGTGGATATAGGCATGCTTTCATCTATGACGAGCCCCTGGTTACTTATACCTCTGCCAATTTTCAATGAGCAGCAACATTAGGTTTTGGACATTCTGTGCAATGGAGGCTGGCCTCAATCAATAGGAGCAATTAACCCCTAAATATTTAACAGATGCTGTGACTGCTCCCCTTCCCTGGGAGAGAGGCCCTGGCTAGGCCTCTGCAAACAAGTCACCTGAGGCAACAGCAAGGTGTACAGACAGACACTCATGGCCCAGATGCCTCAGCTGCAGACCCCAGGAAACCCTCAGGACAGGCAAGTGACGGACCTTTTGTGACAGCATCCTTCCAGTATTGACAAAGGACAAAGGACAGGAGACACATACGCAGCCTCTTGAGTCCCACGGACAGAATAAGTGTGCAGCGTGAAATTCAGACTCACGGTGGCTGATGAAACTTGCTGCCATCCTGTGGGGCAGGCAGTGTGGCTGTGAGCAGAGTGTGCATGGGAGGAGGTCTGTGGAAGGCTAAGTGGGCAGGTGTTCCCAATCCAGAGAAACTCCCAGGTTCAAGCCCTGCCTGTGCTACCCCACCCACACCCACCTTCTCCCTATCCTGGTGCTACAACATCCCATCAGGGCTGATTTACCCACCACCCACTCTGGGCACCGAGTCTAGGGCACAAATGCTTTCATCCTTTTAAAGTCAAAACAAAAATATGCAATTTTTGGCTGAAAAAAAAAGAGTTTTAATGCATTTGTCATACCATGCACTCATACGATATACCGTTTAATATTACTGTCTAGAGGAAGGAGCCCACAAAGACTAGGGACAGGGAAAGTCCCTGCACAGACCTGATTCCCATGTGGGTCTATTCTCATAAGTGCAGGCTTCTCAAAAACAACAGCACCTCATAGACGCAAAGGACTGAAAACAGTCACACCAGGACAAGTGTCCCTGCTACAACAGATCCCTTCCCCACAGTCTCTCCTTTGTCAGACGCACTCCCCCAGCTCTCCAACTGCACCTGTGTTCACCTGGAAGTGTGAGACACTGCACAACACAGGAGCGACAACCCTGCCCGGGAGAACACGTGACCAGCCGCGAAAGAAAGAAGCAGAAGTGCTAAGGCAATCCACAGGTGCAAGCCATTGGTGCCATTGGGGACACTACAGAGGGCTTCAGGGGGAGGACCCCCTCCCTTCTGCTCCTTCCAAACAGGCTTCCCAGCCCCTCAGCTGGCATTCCTCATGTGAGCCCAGCCAAGTAGCTCCTAAGAACCTCTAAGCCACTTACCTCCAAAGTGAACTCTCAGTCACGCTCCCCAGGTTGAAGTCATAAAGCTTCGTCAGGATAAGTATGACCTGTGAAGAGGGCGAGGAGGAGGGCAGAGGGGAGGAACAAAAGGGGGAGAAAAGGGAAGCTTAGGTTATTTGTATAACAATATGCACTGCATCTCAAATCACCCAGAGGAAGGCTTAGTAGCGATCCGTTTAGTTGACGGGTTATTATAGGATCAAGCAAGGGGAAACATGTTCATTTAATGCATCCCCAGGAACTGGGAGCATTTATTTTAATCCTGAAGATGCTTTGCAGTTGAAAGAAAAACATGCCAACAGGAATTCACTGGGAATTGACAGTTGTTTCTCCACAGCTGTCCCCCTTCAAGGTCAGGCACAGCTGGCTGGCTCTGCTCACTAGCTGGGCCACCCCAGGGATCAGAGGACAGGCTGCTTTTGATCCGGGATGACTCTGACTTGCAAACTTGGGCTAAAAAGGTAGAAGGAACTGGGCCCCATACTGCGCACAAGGGTTCAAAGAGATTTTGTGTTTCCATCTCTAGGACTGTAACTATTTCTGTGGCAGGCAGGTCCAGTCCTCAACAGTCCCTGATGCCCCCTGCCATCTACCATGCAGCATCTGTCCCCACCATGGAGTATGCAGGTCATTGGAGTCCCCTGGACTCCAGGACACTTTCCAGTTGCAATCGCAAGCCCCGTGCTGAAATGGTCTTGGCTGGTGGGTCTGGTCCTTTTGCCCTTTAAACTTCCTCAGCTGGAGCCTTGGCTATAAGACATCTCCCTATCTTCCCCTCATGAACCTGGACAGTGGCTTAGGCACAACTCTGTACCTACAAAAATGCTAAGCGCTTGCACCTGAATCGATTTTAATCAAAACGCAGGTGCCTAATATACAGCGTCTGCCTGCACGCGTCATAATCCAGTTACACATAATTGTGTTTATCTAAATTTAATGCACAACTCATTTCACTTTTCTCAGCTCCATCCCATTCCCCAATTTAACTTCCTCCAGTTCATTTGCACAGCAGCCATTAAACACTTTCTGAGATAATGAATTCCTGCTACCAAGATGGGGCCTGCCCATTCTAGGTATCCATTAACAATTAAAGAAAAATAATCAGCCATTATATTGAACATGTTTATGGCATTTAACCGACGACAAAACACTCACTTTGATATTTACTCTCATCCAGCACCCCATGGGGTCGGACAGCTCCATCTCCATTTCTTTTATGTAAACTAAGAAAAAAATTAGAGGCAAGGATGTGACCCATTACAGGTCACACAGAGTCCACGGCAAAGTTGGTTTAGGACATTCAACTTTTCTGCGGGGCCATTACTAGAGGGCTCAGAGGTCTCCTCTCTGACCGAGTCCTGTGCTGGGAAGTGGTAGACATCATTGGCATGGGTCTTTGTAGAACAGTCGACTCGGCTAAGCCACCTGTCCTATTCGCAGAGCACAACATCAAGGAGTGTGAATCCCATGCACAGAGCTGCTCTCCACAGTCACTCCGTGGGCCCGGCCTCCCCCATTCACAAGGAGTGTCCTCATTTGTTAAAATCAGGGGCTACTGAAGGCGAGGGACTTATCCACACCCTTCCCAACCAGATGCTTACCAATGTGCCAATTTCTGTTTTGTAGAATTAATACACACACACACACACACACACACACAACAGATTTCTCCCTTTTATTTTTCCTATTTTTTTCTACAAAGTCACTCTCAGTCAGTATGTAAAAGCACAGGTTGGCCCGGCCTGCATGGCTCAGTGCCTAGATATCCCATCAGTTACCATCTCATAGACTTTTAACAATGTAGGGTAGGATTCGTGGTTTGTACTTATGCCTCCCGAACAGTTGGGCTCAGCATATCAAAGGTTCCTGTAAATAATCACTTTTTGAGTCAATGAAAGATAATGGCGTTTGGGCAGTAAATCACAGTCTTCAGAAAGGGGTGGTAGGAATCTAGTCTGCTCCCTTCATTTTACAGATGAGGAATCTGAGGCTCAGAGAGAGAAAGTGACTCAGGTTGAAGTCCCAATAATGTGTGACCCTGACCAAGTGCCCAGGACACTATTCCCTCTCCATGAGTACAGTGGAGTCCAATGGTCACTGAGGAGCAGTGATGTGGATCCACTGGCCCCACACCTGGTAAGTTTGGCTTGAGGGGTCTGGATAGCATCCAGAAATCTTCCTGTGGCAACTGGAGGACCACTCTTTGAGAAATACTCCAGCACATCCTGATTCCGGTCCCACGTCTGTGCCTCAGTGACACCACCCTCCCACCTTGCTGAGACCCTGATCTAGAAAAGCACCCCTTCCTCTACCATGAGTTTAACCTAACAAAGAGGACAGACAAATGTATGAGGAGGATGTCTCAGCAAAGTCACCACAGCACTGCCCAGAGGAAAGGTCCCAACACTGAGAAGGAGGGGCTAGAAGTTCCTTTCCCCGGGAGCCAGCATAGAAGGATAATAATGAAGCTATGAAGAGTTCATAAGGTAATCCTTAGCCTTTAGACATTCTATGTCAAGCAAACAAAACCAAGAACAAAAGAAAGCTTGCCCAACTCTGGCTTCTCTCGCCACTCAGGAGGGAATTACCAGGGAAGAAAGCAGTTAAGCCCACCTAACAAGCCCCAGGCTGCTGGGAAGGTAGTCAGAGAAGAGAGAGAAAATGGGAGTGTGCCTCAGGAATCACTAGTGGCTAGGTGTGGTAGAGAAAGGGTGGAGGACCCATAAAAAAATCTGACTTGATTCTCATCCAATAGAGGTTCCCAGAGGAAAGTGAACTCTCAAATTCAAAGAAGAAGCAGGGAGAAAGCATGAATTGAACCCCTACTATGTGCTAAATACTATGCAGATGCTTCTCCATCCTCACAAATTTTTGAAACTGAGCAGATGTTATATAATATCCCCATTTTACAGATGAAGAAACTGAGTCCTGAGAGCTAAGCAAATTTCCCTAATGGTGCCAACTAGAAGAAAACAGAGCCAATATTCCCAGGGCTATATGACTCCACTATGCCTGTTGTACTCTAAATGCAACGCTTTTCCATTCAGCAAATATTTATGTGGGTTTTTTGTGCACAAGGCAACGAACAGAAATACAGGGAGAAGAAATACATACCCTTGCCCTCCAGGAGTTTATCACTCATTCATGGATTCCACAAACAGTTATGGAGCATTCTTACATGAATTCAAAATCAGGGAGAGAGCCAGGGCTCAAAGCTCGGGGGTGAAGATAACTTTTGATTTTTTGGTTCTTGGAGAAAAATTAATAGGAAACAAAAATGTGTAATAAGAACTAGACAAATTATTAGGAGACCCAGGTTTGTGAAATGAACTGTCAAAAAAGTAACTTTTTTACCTAACTGGCTACAATCTGGCTTATCCCATCTCTTAATAGAAGCCATGTATATACAGACACACACACAGGGATAGGGTAGTAGAAAAGTCCCTAGCTATACATCTGAGTATATGTATAAATATAGCTAGAAAAGCTAGTATATAGTTATGATAGTATGTATATACTAGAGGCCAGGTGCATGAATTTGTGCATGAGTGGGGTCCCTCTGGGTGGCCTGCAGGGATCAGGCTAAAACCGGTAGTCCAACGCTGCCTACAGCTCCTATCTGCTGCTCCCCCTCATCCTGGACCCACTGTGCCTGCTGAGGGCTCGTGCCCATTCAGTACTTCCTCACCAACCATGAGCCCTGAGTCTGGCACCCTCCCAAGGAGCATGGCCTGCAGGATCAGGCTGAAATTAGCTCCCTGAAATCCCCTGATTGGTCCCAGATTGCGAGAGGGTGCAGGCCAGCCTGAGGGACCCTACTGGTGAATGATTGGGCCAGGGAAGTACCAAGGGAGGGCTCCAGGGCATGTCTGGCCCTTCTCCTCAGTCTTGATTAGCCAGACACCAGCAGTAAGCTAACCTACTGGTCCGAGCATCTGCCCCCTGGTAGTCAGTGCACATCATAGTGACTGGTCCACGGGTTGATTGTCTGCCCCCTGGTGGTCAGTGCACATCATAACGAGCAGTTGAGCAGCCTTAGCATATCTTTAGCATATTACACTTTGGTTGTTCAGTTGTTCTGCAGTTCAGTCTATTTGCATATTACCCTTTTATTATATAGGATGCACATATGTACATACTTATACATATATACATGCATAACCTTACATTGCCATTTGACATCTCTGGAATAACAAACACTATTCACACATAACTTACAGCCTTTAAATCAGTGGGTTAAAGAGACCTCAAATGGCCCTAACTGATTTGGCTCAGTGGATGGAGCATTGGCCTGCAGACTGAAAGGTCCCAGGTTCAATTTCAGTCAAGGGCATGTACCTTGGTTGTGGGCACATCACCAGTAGGAGGTGTGCAGGAGGCAGCTGATCAATGTTTCTCTCTCATCGATGTTTCTAACTCTCTATCCCTCTCCTTTCCTCTCTGTAAAAACTCAATAAAATATATTTTTTTTAAAAAAGAGACTTCATATGTCTACCTTGTCTGTTAGATTGTGACTTCTTTTAGGTTAGAAATCAGTTCTGTGCACTCCCAATACCTAGCACAACACCTGACACATTGCAGGTCCTATACAAGTGAGTGAATTATAAATGTATGACAATAAAAGAAGAGATGAGATGATAAACATACGAGAGATGTACAGATAATGTGCTATAAGAGTTGAGAAGAGTAAGCAATTAAATTGAGAAAATGTGATCAGCAAAGTCTTCATGAAGGAGAGAGTATATGATTTGGGTCTTGGAGCATGGTAAGAATTTCGATATACAAAAATGAAAGAAACCTCCCTCCTTTCCTTTCTCTCTCGCTCTCTCTCTCTCTCTCTCTCTCTCTCTCTCTCTCTCTGTCTCTCTCTCTCTTTTCCTTTCTTCTTCCTTTCTGCCCTAGGAAAGAAGGGAAAAAGAACAATGGAATCATGCAGAATGGATGGAGAAAGCCCAAAGTGTGACCAGTCAACTAATAAAAAGTTTTATAAGAATAAAGAGGGTGTGAAAATGAGATATTATCTATTCTATAAAAGCGAAATATTAAAATTAACCATTTCTCCGAGACAGGGTAAGCTACGCCCACCAGCCAATCAGAGCGGCTGTATGCAAATTAGCCCAGCCAACATGGCGGCCGCCACTCATGGACCTGAGTAAACAGCCCTTTCCATTGCGGCAGGAGCGAAAGTGAAGCTGCGCCCGCTCAGCTCAGCTCCGATTAAACTGCCTCTAGCAAAACACAGCTTTGAAACAATGTAACAATCATAGAATCCTCCGGAGCTGAAGGAAAGAGCAGCTCCGGCCTAAC
>PVJC01044242.1:0-14202 GCA_004026665.1 Murina feae
TGCCCTGCCACCTCTTTCCCGCTCCCCGATGCCCTGCAAAGAGCCTGGGAAGCCCACAAAGCAGGCCGCCGACCCTACCACCTCTTACCCGCTTCCCGGTGCCCTCCAACCCTGCCGCCTCTTACCTGCTTCGCGGTGCCCTACAACCCTGCCACCTCTTACCCGCTTCCCGGTGCCCTCCAACCCTGCCGCCTCTTACCCGCTTCGCGGTGCCCTCCAACCCTGCTGCCTCTTACCCGCTTCGCGGTGCCCTCCAACCCTGCCGCCTCTTTACCCGCTTCGCGGTGCCCTCCAACCCTGCCGCCTCTTTCCCACTCACGGGTCCTGGGTCCTGCGCTGTCCCGCCCTGCAGCCTCTCTGTGCACTGGGAGGTCCCTCAGCCTGGCCTGTGGCCTCTCGCAGTCTGGGAGCCCTCGGGGAATGCCCACCTGCTGGCGTGCCTGACCTGCCTGGGTGAGGGGCTCTAAGGCTGCCCACAGCTCCCATTGACCCAACGTCCCAGCAAGGCCGGCTGGACACAGGTTCTGGAGTTTTTTCTCCTATAATTGATGCTGTTCCTTGAAGGCCTGGGTTTATCTTCTATAATTGATACACTGTTCCTTTAAGGCGGCCTTCTAACTACTAACGAAGCCTCCTCTGCTTCACCTCGCAGAGTCTATAATGAAACAATTGTTACTTTTACTGGTTAGGCCGGAGCTGCTCTTTCCTTCAGCTCCGGAGGATTCTATGATTGTTACATTGTTTCAAAAAGCTATGTTTCGCTAGAGGCAGTTTAATCGGAGCTGAGCTGAAGGGCGCAGCTTCACTTTCGCTCCTGCCGCAATGGAAAGGGCTGTTTACTCAGGTCCGTGAGTGGCGGCCGCCATGTTGGCTGGGCTAATTTGCATACAGCCGCTCTGATTGGCTGGTGGGCGTGGCTTACCCTGTCTCAGAGAAAAGGTTAATTTTAATATTTCGCTTTTATTAGTTTAGATAATTGATGCTGTTCCTTGAAGGCCTGGGGTCATCTTCTATAATTGATACACTGTTCCTTTAAGGTGGCCTTCTAACTACTAACGAAGCCTCCTCTGCTTCACCTCGCAGAGTCTATAATGAAACAATTGTTACTTTTACTGGTTAGGCCGGAGCTGCTCTTTCCTTCAGCTCCGGAGGATTCTATGATTGTTACATTGTTTCAAAAAACTGTGTTTCGCTAGAGGCAGTTTAATCGGAGCTGAGCTGAAGGGCGCAGCTTCACTTTCGCTCCTGTTGCAATGGAAAGGGCTGTTTACTCAGGTCCGTGAGTGGCGGCCGCCATGTTGGCTGGGCTAATTTGCATACAGCCGCTCTGATTGGCTGGTGGGCGTGGCTTACCCTGTCTCAGAGAAACGGTTAATTTTAATATTTAGCTTTTATTAGTTTAGATTAGGGGCCCGGTGCACAAAAATTTGTGCACTCGTGGGGTGGGGGTCCCTCAGCCCGGCCTGTGCCCTCTTGCAGTCTGGGACACCTTGGAGGAGATGTCCACCTGCTGGCATGCGTGGCCAGCCTGGGTGAGGGGCTGAGGGCCATTTTCAGGCTGCCCACAGTCCCTTCAGCGTTTATGCACTGGGGGGTGGGAGGGCTGTGAGTGCAGGCATGGACGTTTCCCACTGGAGGGCCCACGATTGCACACACCTGGTGGGCCCCCACCGCTGAGGGGACACACCTGGCGCAGGGCTGGGTGGCGAGCCAGAGGCGGATGCTGGTGTAGGATCCCTCGGTGGGGCCCTGCTGCTGAGCAAACACACCCGGGGTGGAGCCAGGCAGTGGACTGGCTTCGGATGCTCTGCACTGTGTAACAGACGCTCCCGCACGCCCCCGAGGAGGCCCCTGGGGGGCAGATGAAGGTAGCGGACCCTGGACGGGTGCTCCTGGATGCCCTGAGGAGGCCCCAGGCCAGACCCCACCCCACTGAGCTGACACACCTGGCACAGCTATGCCAGCCGCGGAGGCTCCCAGTGCAGAGCTGCCCTGCCAGCCTCCATCTTGGCTGAGTTAATTTGAATACAGCTGCTCTGATTGGCTGGTGGGCATGCCTGTGAGCAGAAGCTCAGCCAGCCTAGGCAGGCAGTTGCAACAGAAACCTCTGGTTTGCTCTAGCTCCATGGCTGCCAGCCTCCATCTTGGCTGGGCTAATTTGCATACAGCCACTCTGGTTGGCTGGGAGGCATGACTTGGCTGGTGGGTGTGGCTTAGGTGTCTCGGGTAATGGTCAATTTGCATATTACTCTTTTATTATATTAGATATATATGTATATATATATATAATGTCCATGGCTTTTATGATATTCTTTTTAAAAAATCTTTATTGTTCAGATTCTTACAGTTATTCCTCTTTTTTTCACCATAGCTCCCCTCCTCCCAGTTCCCACCTCACTCTCTGTCCTTACCCCCCCCCCCCGTTCTCATCCGTAGGTTTACGATTATTGTCCAGTCTCTTCCTGCACCCCCAACACCTTCCCCCCTGAAAATTGTCAGTCCAATCCCTTTCTATGCCTCTGATTCTATTCTATTCACCAGTTTATTCTGTTCATCATATTTTTTGTTCACTTGATTTTTAGATTCACTTGTTGATAGATATGTATTTGTTGGTTCATAATTTTTATCTTTACTTTTTCTTCTTCCTCTTCTCAAAGGATACCTTTCAGCCTTTCAAATAATACTGGTTGAGTGGTGATGAACTCCTTTAGTTTTTTTTGTTTTGTTTGTGAAGCTCTTTATCCGACCCTCAATTCTGGATGATAGCTTTGCTGGGTAAAGTAATCTTGGCTGTAGGTTCTTGTTATTCATCACTTTGAATATTTCTTGCCACACTTCTTTCTGACCTGTGAAGTTTCTGTTGAGAAATCAGCTAACAGACGTATGGGTGCCCTCTTGTAGGTAACTGACTGCTTTTCTCTTGCTGCTTTTAAAATTCTCTCCTTGTCTTTTGCTCTTGGCATTTTAATTATGATATGTCTTGGTGTGGTCCTCTTTGGATTCCTTTTGTTTGGGATTCTCTGAGCTTCCTGGACTTGGAAGTCTATTTCTTTTACCAGGTATGGGAAGTTTTCTGACATTATTTCTTCAAATATGTTTTCAATATCTTGCTCTTTCTCTTCTTCTGGCACCCCTATAATTCTGATGTTGGTATGCTTGAAGTTGTCCCAGGGGCTCCTTACACTGTCTTCATATTTTTGGATTCTTTTTTTCTTTTTGCTCATTTGGGTATTTTTTGCTTCTTTGTATTTCAATTCTTTGACTTGATTCTTGCGTTCCTCTAATCTGTTGTTGGATCTCTGTATAATATTCTTTATTTCAGTCAGTGTATGCTTAATTTCTAGTTGGTCCTTTTTCATATCCTCGAAGGTCTCATTAGATTTATTGAGGGTCTCACTAAATTTATCGGCGGTTTCTAGAAAATTCTTAAAAAACCGTAAAATCATGGTTTTGAACTCTATATCCAGTTGTTTGCTTTCCTCCATTTCTGTCATTTGTGATCTTTTTCTTTGTCTCCACATTTTGGCTGCTTCCCTTGGTTGATAGAGTGCCTTTTTGTGTAAGGTGACCACTGAGAGGAAATGACCTCCAAGTCACTTGGTTATGTGAATCAGCTGTGTCTACAGTGGGAGAACTTCTGTGCTGGAGATACCCTAATGGGGAAAGAGTTGTTTCAGTGGGGCTTTAGTACAAGACCCCTGGGTACGCTGGCACTTGTATCTCCAAGGAGGTGCTATTTTTAGCTTCTGCCTGGGGCTTCCCAGCCTTTTACATACAAAAGCCTCTGTGCGCAGCTTGGGTGGGGCGGGGTCTCGGGGAATCTACAGGGCAGAGCAACCAGCTATGGCCGATTCTCAGCCCTGCCCTAAGAGGCACTGGGTCTCAAGCCACTCTGGAGTTTCTCCCGGTGCCCATTGGTGGCCACAGTCCAGCTCCTCCCTGTATGGTTCTGAGTCCCCAGAAACTCACCTGGAACTGGAGTTCAGAGCTGTTGGGAGCTTGTGCTTCCCTCTGGTACGAAATGCTTCCAGCCCCTTCCACAAGCCCCTTTGTGCGCGCCTCCATACCGCTGCACTTTATTTCTGCACCTCCTCTGAGTCTCAGTCTCTTTCTAGTTGTAGAATTTCCACTCAGCCAGCCTTCCTGTGGGTCTGGGTTGTGTCTGTTTTTTTCTTTTCATTGTTGTTTTAAAATAGTTGTGCATGGCCACAATTCTGGTGTTCACCTATGCTGCCATCTTGTTTTTTTCTCAGCTTTTATGATATTCTTAAAAAGTCTATCACCGTATAATTAAATCTCTTTTGTTGTATCTTTGAAAAGTTGCCATCCAGTTTCTATTTGGAGTCCCTGAGGGACAGAGAACTTTCTGGGGTACAAGTTAGCTCACTCTTACATTAGACAGCTCTGAAGATAGGACACTTCTTCATGGCAAAAATCTTACTCAACCTCTTTATTACTGGCAGCTGAAAAAGGCAACTCATATTTAGGAAAATGCACTTAAAAATAGTATTAGAAATTAAGAGGTTGCTATAATTACCTGTAACTATCACTCATTCTCACAGAAAAATGAACATCATTAAATTGTGATAGTTACTAATGGAATTTCTATTTTTTTTTACAATGCAGGTCACCAAATTTTTATGCTTTGACCTTCATTCTGAGACTATATGCAGGACAATAAAGACTCCAAGCTTCTTCATTTTCTATTGACTTAGGCTCCTTATTATATCATTGATTCCTAGAAATTGCTGGAAATGATGTAAGCATCTACGGTAGAAGAGGAAATCCAATGCCCTCAGAGTCAGAAGATCTTTAATTAATTATTCTGCTATTTATTAACCGCATGATGTTAAGCTGGGAGCCTTAGTTTCCTTTTTTGAATGTGAGGGTCTGATAAAGTCCTTATATGTTGTATGAAAAACAAATGTGGTGGTGGGAATACAGATCGAGGCAGCCACTATAGAAAACAGTTTAGAGGGTCCTCAAAAAATTAAAAATGTAACCAGCAACCTCACTTCTGGGAACATATCTGAAGAAACCCCCAAAACTCTAATTCAAAAGCATGTGTGCACCCCTATGTTCATTGCAGTGTTATTTACAATAGCCAAGATTTGAAAGCAGCCCAAATGCCCCTCAATACATGAGTGCATAGACAATGGAATAGTATTTGGCCATAAAAATTATGAACTTGTTCCATTTGTGATAGCATGGATGGGCCTAGAGGGTATTATGCTAAGTAAAATAATCCAGACAAAGGAAGACAAACACCACATTATTTTCCTATGTAAAGAGCAAAATAGAGGAAAAAACCCATGAGACTGATGGGTGCCAGAAAGGAGGGTGGGACAGCTGGGTGACAAAAGGGAAGGGGTTGAGAAAGGCTAGCTGGTGGCTGCAAATAGTCATGGGATGCAAGGCGCAGCGCAGGGAACGGAATGTTGTAATAACTATGTATGTGCTGGTGGGGGCTGGGAATATTGGGGGGACACTCTTTCAGTTTATGGTTGTCTAACCATTGTGCTGTACACCTGAAACTAATACAAAACAATATTGAAAGTACTGCAATTGAAAAATAAATAAAATAAATTAAAAAATGAAAGTAGGTAGTGTATCGTAGTCATCAGCAAAAACCTGTTTTTGTGTGTGTTTTAATAGAAAACACTCATTATTTAACTTTTCTCAACCTCAGTTTCCACATATGCACATAAGACTAATGAGTCCTGCTCACAGGGGCATTATAATTATCAAATGAGGTTTTGTGTTCAGAGGGTCTTCCTGGCACCTGACATACAGCGGATAGTCAATGAAAGTTGGATGTTACTATTTTGGTTCTGCTGGTAGAAGTGAAAGCTCTGGGTGCCATGCACAGCTTCAGAGGATGCTCGTGGTGAAGAGGATGGTGTGAGCACCCGATAGCAAGAGCTGGGCAGGGCTGTACTTGAAAGCATGGGCAGCCTTCAGAGATTGCCGTTATACTATGTGGCAAGGAGCTTAAAGTATTTCCAAACAGTTTTTAAATAAACAGCTACTTTAAAAAGCAAAATTGTTATGAGATGTCGGACACAACAAGAGATTTCACACAAGTTGTGCTTTGGGGTCATGCAGAAGAGCTGTGCGCCAAGGCATCGGTGTGGTCTCGGCAGGAATGCGTCTGAAGGCCCCAGGTTCATGCTTCCAACTCCTCCTGGGAAATAATCTAAGGACTGTTCCCTGCAACTGGATTGCTGGGCAGAGAGACTCCTCTGATGCAGGTCCCTGGTAGCCTCTCCACACACTGAGCATTAAATAGCACTGCTGGCACTAGGTGGGTGGCTCAGTTGGTGGGCACCGTCCTGTGCAGGTCAGGGCACACGCCCAGGCTGAGGGCTCCCAGTAGGGGGCGTGTAGGAGGCAGCTGATGGATGGTAAGCTCTCACATTGATGTTTCTCTCTCCCTCTCCTGTCCTCTCTCTCTAAAAATCAATAAAAATATTTTGAAAAATAGTATTTCTGTGTGGATTCAGAGCAGCAGGATAACAGGATCTGCACTGAAGAAGGAAATCACATGTCTACCAGGAGAGCAACACCAGCCCTTTTCAAAGTTTGCCATTGGGATCAGAATCTCATTCAGGGAGAGATTTTTGGCAAAATCAAGGGGAATGTAGCCCCAGTGAAATGAGAAAGACAAGGTGGAATTAGGAGAAGATAGTCAATTCCCTAGACTAGGTCACTTTTTTTCATTGTGAAACAGAAAAGGTGCTAATTTTATGTCTCGTTAAAAGCAAAAGGGACATAAAATGGCAATTAGTTTTGCCATTAGCCGCCTGCCTTTTTGGGAGTGCGCTGTGGGGATGATGATCTGTGCTCAGGAATAAGAGCAGGGCGCAGCCATAGGTGCGCTGTGTGCATCAGCACCCTCTAGCCAGTGCCAGCACCATCTGAGTGCGGAGCTGACCGAGGGCCTGTGCTCCCCATGCAGTGCAGGGGTGCAAGGTGCAGAGCGCACTGTACAGCTGCCTTCGTGGGTGGGGGGAGCACCAGCCTCCTTATACATGAGGCATTTTTAGCAAATTGGACCCCATTTCAATCTTGATGGAGCCTGATGACATTTCCAACTTGCAAGTGCACAAAGTGAAAAAGCAAATTTCTAGCTATTTATGTGTCAGAACATCAAGAGCTCAAAAGCCATAATTAAGGGTGTCAGCATGGCAGGAGACCATATTTTCACTCTTCTCAGGTCTTTTGGGTCTGTCCTCAGAGGTTAGAGAGCAGCTGCTTCCCCTTGAAGACTTGAATGAAACACTTTGGATTTCATGAGCCCCACCTGGGAACCGCCTGCCAGCGTCAGCCGTGTCATGTTGATATTTAGTGCGTTCCCTCCTTTCACGAGAAGAGGAATTTCCATGCCGTTGGTGCTCCATGCTTCTCAGTCACTTCCCTTTGCTACCTTTGGAAAATGTAAGAACCAGTGATTTAATAGGGTAATTTAATTTATTTTTATTTTGTGTTTATCTAATATGCAATTAACTGCCCGACTTTACACTCTACTAAACATACTGAATAAGTTTTTAGGATATGCCCATGCATCCAAATAAATGGAAATGAGTGGATATTAAAATGTCCACTCAAACATGTAAGCCAGGGCCTTTCCACTTCCACCTGCATGTTTGTCACAATGCAGATCTGGTGCCCAGGTCTGGAGGCCCCCTGAGGTCTGCACTTCTAAGGAGCTCCTGGGGAGCCTTGCAGACCTCGGAGCAATCACACTAAGGGAGACGGGTTCAAATAAGCTGCGGTCATTGTGGTGATCGAAAGGTGCACTTGCCTGGGATATACGTGTTTTGGTTGAGCTAGTCTTTGCATTTTATAACAGACATATTATTAAAATTAATTTCTAGTGCTGTTGCCACCTGCTAATGACTTACAGAAATCCTTGGCTAATAAGAGCTATTTTATGAAGCGCTCACATTGAATTGCAAATATTACTTCCAACCTGAGTGACATGCATAGTTCACTGACAGAGCCTGCGCTGTAGATGGGCAGCTTCTGTGAGTGCCAGCCGCCCACAAGGTGCAACACATTGCCTTGAGGGCTGGGTGCAAGTGTGATGTTGAATAAAGCACATTTCTGCCACTAAGAGCTTAAAATCCTTCGTGGGTGGGTGAGACACAGCATATATATATATGACAAACAGCATAAAATGGAGGCTATTTGAAATGATATAAAAAAGACCCAAATTAAATGTTAACTGGATTCAAAAGAAAGAGAAAGATAGCTCACCTGCTAGTGTCTTCAGGGAGAAGGTAGCAACTATACCAGGTCTCGAGCTGTTGGTATTGGGGATGTTGCAGTAAGGCTGCAGGGTGTGGGCTGAGGTGAGTGTGCTGGTGTGAGAGGCACTGGTCAGACCTGACCTGGGTTCAGCAACCTCGGTACTTGAGTTACAGCTAAGAAAGCATTCAGAGCCAAGACTCAGACTATAAGAGCAAGTTTATTTAGAAAGTCACAGAGGTAGAAGTGAGCCACAGAAGAAATGGGCTCAGGAAACAGAGGCAAAGGAAGGGCCGTTGGAGCTGAGGAGATAGGAGAGGCCAGGAAAAGGCATCTGGAGGGAGGAGGCGCGACAGGTGAGAGTGTCCTGGTGAGAGCTGAGCAGAGTCCTCCATCCTGGGGGCTTTTACCTGAGGACTTTGTGAGGATCTAGTAGAATATTCATGTCTTTCCAGGTGAGTCTCCTCGGGTGGTGGTCTCCACTGATGGGTCCGCACCAGGGCAGGGTCGTCAGTCAGTGCAGCTGGCTCTGTGGCAGCGTGGCCTTGCTCTGGTTTTGCTGCTTCTCTGGGCCTGGAGCTGGAACACAGCCGAGGCCTAGGTGTCATCTTCAGGGGTTGATGCTTCAGGGAGTGGACACTTCAGCCGGCGCTGGTAGTTTGCCTGTTGCTAGGCACCCAGGGCTCTCCGGACCGTGCATAGTTCCTGCTCTGCTCATGTCTAGCACAAGTGCATGTGAAAGGGAGAGAAAGCTTGAGGAAATATGTGACGGAAAAGCAGGTTATGTATCATAAACAGGGAATCGTTTCAGTGTGGCTGGAATGCAGATTTCATGCAGGGCTGTCTATGGTTGACAATAACCTTGGGAAGGAACTGGGATTGCAGCCGAGTAACCTCTGGGGCCCGGGGCACATGTGAGAGCTGTTCTTTACCAGCCTGCAGCGCTGCTTTCAGAATTACTTCAGGCTTTTTCATTTGACTTATTTCTGGGTGTAAATTAACATTTTAATTCCTCTCAAATTTCTTTTGCTAGCCCATGAAGAGACAAGAGAAGATAGATTTGTCCTGGGCACTGACAGGATGTGGTGGGCAGACTGGGGAAGGTTCCCTGTGCTCTCTCTGAGAGCCACTCTGAAGAGGGAACCCAGAGGCGTGGAGAATTTACTGGAACATGTCTGGATCCACGCCTCTTACACTGAAGGCAGCCTGCAGTGTGTTAGGTGAGATGAGAAAAATGAATCTGGCACATCTTCCTGGATCATCAGTTTCCTTCAATCATAGTTTACACTATATAATTTAAAGCCTTTAAAATATATTAGAATCAGCTCTGGCTGGTATGCTCACTTGTTAGAGCATCGGGCTCTGCACCAAAGAGTCACAGGTTTGATTCCCAGCCAAAGGCACATACTTGGGTCACAGGTTCGATCCCAGCCTTAGGGGGTGCATTTGGGAGGCAAGCAATCCATGTGTCTCTCACACCCATCTCTTTCTCTTTCTCTCTCTCTCTCTCTCTCTCTCTCTCTCTCTCTCTCTCTCTTTCTCTCTCTCTCCCCCTCTTTCCCCTCCCTTCCACTCTCTCTAAAATAATCAATGGAAAAAATATCCTTGGGTGATTCTAATATATATGTTTGAATCAGTTATATTTATCCTGACAGTTAATTTATAAAGTAATTAACACTAGTCAAAAATCATTCACAAGTACCATTTTAGATTCAAATGTGTTTTCCAGTTGTTCTTTACACTTTAATGTTTATCAACATTGGTTGTGATAGGCCATGTTCTTACTTGAAATAATAAATATAGGTATACATACATAAAGAATCTTACAAAGCATCTAGTTCCTCCCTCTGCTGAGCAGACAGTGGGATGCCTGGCGAGGCCCTGGTGGCAGTCTGCTGGGGTTGCGAAGAGAACACGTGGGAAGGAGCCTTTGAGTGGCCGTGGAAAGCTGAGTGCACAGCACATGTAACAGCTGCAAGGGCCCAGCCAGGATCAGGTCAGCATATCTATCAATGCTGGAGCTTCTTAACTTTTAAAAATGAACATTACCCCCCTAAGCAGTCTTTTTTGACACGTTTCCCTAACTGTTATGCCTCCCTGCTATATTTCAGGCTTACATCCTGTGGCCCTTTTAGCCCCACTGAAGACTTATAAACAGGCATCATCCAGAGTGCTTAGCAGGGCAGCAGACCCATGTGTGATCCCTAAAGACAGGGGCTGGGTTCTGAACACTTACAGGAACTCAGGACGCAGCCTGGACCACTTATCAGAGCAAATGAAAGCCACCCCATAGAGTCATCTCCGTAACTGCTAATGCACAGGCCTCGCACAGCAAATAATCTCAGCTGAAGATGTATTCACAATAAAATACAATTCACACAAAGAAGTGACCCCTCTGAGGGAGAACCAGCTGATTCCACAAACAGGAGGTCAAAAAGAAGTGAACTTGAGGTTATAAAAGGGTATCACCTCGGATTAAAGTAATTAAAGACTTCAAGAATGAAGGTGGACAGTCTGAATAAAAGAACAGACCCTATTTTTTTCTTTTTGTTAATCCTTACTTGAGGATATTTTCCCACTGATTTTTAGAGGGAGTGCAAGGGAGGGTTGGGGGAGAGAGAGAAAGAGAGAGTGAAAGAGAGAAAAAGAGAGAGATACACTATCGATTGGTTGCCTCCTGCACATGTGCCCTGACCAGGGCCGGGGATCAAGCCTGCAACTGGGATACATGCCCTTGACTGGAATTGAAGCCCAGACCCTTCAGTCTGGGGGCTGATGCTCTGTACAAGGGCAAGAACTGGCACTTTTGATTTTATAATCACGAGTTCTGGAAATGAAAAATATGAATATGGTCACAAAGTTAAACCTCAGTAGATAGGTCAACTAGCAGATTAGATATATGGGGGGCAAGGAGAGAGGGAAAGAGAAAGAGAGAGAGAGAGAAAGAGAGAGAGAGAGAGAGAGAGAGAGAGAGAGAGAGAGAGAGAGAGATACAACTGTTCTGAAGGATAAATAATTGAAAAATAAGAAGAGACATTAAACATCATGGAAGATAACATGAGAGGGACCCAAAACACTTACTAGAGTTTTTTTTTAAAGGAATGAATGTAGTGAACATGAGAAAAACTATATTATGGTCCATCGTTTTAAGTATTAAAGACATGGATCTTCAGCCCTAACCAGTTTGGCTCAGTGGATAGAGCGTTGGCCTGCGGACTCAAGGGTCCCAGGTTTGATTCTGGTCAAGGGCATGTACCTTGGTTGTGGACACAACGCCGGTGGGGAGTGTGCAGAAGGCAGCTGATCGATGTTTCTCTCTCATCGATGTTTCTAACTCTCTATCCTTCTCCCTTCCTTTCTGTAAAAAATCAATAAAATATATTTTTTTAAAAAGGCATGGATCTTCAGACTGAAGAGTTACATAGAATCCTAAGAAAGGTAAGTAAAAACGAAGCAACACCTAAAAACATCATTCATGAAGTGCAGCACACCAAAGAGAAAGTGAAAACCTTAAAGACAACTAGAGAGAAAAGACAGATAGTTGCAAAAAGCAGTCACTCCCCTAAGAGTAGTAACAGGTGTAAGAAAATAAATATCTGCCGAGACCCAAGGGAAGTATCTGGACGTGACCTTCAGGCACCTGGCCAATCTGCTCTGCGAGGAGCTGAGGTGCAGGTGGAGGACAGTTCCTTAGGGAAGGCTGCTGAAGTCCTCACCCAAAGATGGGCTTCGGGCAGGGGGTGGGGGGCTGAAACCCAGGAAGGAGAGGTCAGAGAGCAGCCATGTGTGCCTGCCGGCTGTCAGGACCTGGGAGAGTGAATGGAAAGGGCACTGGCAGGTGAAAGGCTGATGTGTAGTGACAGGTAGGAAACAGCAAGGCCGCCATAGTCTGCCGCAGGAGCATGAACGAGCAGAGTTCAAGTGCTCTTGGTTCATCTACTATTGTTCCTCCTCTGTCAAGTAAACATGGTAAACTTTTAGGTTTTTAAATTTTTTTAATGGGGAGGGGAGCATGGGAAAGGCAAAGGAATTAGTTTTTTTTATCTACAAAATAATATGGCAGAAATAAATTAAAATATTTTAATAACCACATTAATAGAAATGACTGCATTTGCCAGCCAACTGGTATTTACATTGGTTAAAACATTCTAGTTATATACTCTTTCAAAAGACAGACCTTAAGCAGAAAGGCTCCTGCAGATATGGTGAACTTGGTTTCTTTTTCATCTCTTCAGAGCCCTAGCGAAGCCATTAAAACTTCCTTCTCAGGCCGTAGTCTGTATAGTTCAGTGGTTAGAGTGTCGCCCCGCAGACTGAAGGGTTGAGGGTTTGATTCTGTTTAAGGACATGAACCTTGGTCGCAGGCTTGAACCCTGGCGGGAGGCAACCAGTCAATGTGTCTCTCTCATATCAATGTTTCTTTCTCTCTGTCTCTCCTCTCCCTTCCACAATCTCTAGAAAATCAATGGGAAACATATCCTCTGATGAGGATTAACAACAACAAAATCTACATCAACAAAATCTCAGGACAGAAAAATCCACTTGCACATTGCAGGAGTATCTAGTGCCTTCTGTGAACAAGAAATAATAACTGAGCATGGCTGGATGGAGGAGTGCACATGTGTCAATGCTTTACACCATCAGCTTCAAGACTCGCTGACCCATGGAGTAGAGGGACTGAGCAAAAAAAGAAAAAAAAGGGAATGCTGCTCTGTGTTTGCCACAGGATTAGCACTCACAGATGGCTGAGAATAAAGCCCATGAAAGGACAAAGTGGACGCTACAGGGCTCATGGTGCAGTTATTTTAATAGTGGAGTTTACCACACCCATAATTAATGATCAAATAGAAATTTAAAAGGCATGAAAGCCTTAATTAACTATGATAATGGTATGAGATAAATTTATTTTGTTGTTTTTTCTAAAGTGATTTTCCCTTGTTATTAGGCTGTTGATATTTTGATCATGCACATAATTCTTAAAAGCCAGAGTAAATAGCCCAGGTTATATTCAAGTAACTGCACACAAGCCACAATTACAAGGATATAAAATCAATACATTTACAGAGACAAATTTAAATGGCTTTGAAAAATGTAAACATCAAATCTCACTACATATTTATCTGAAGAAATCAGTATTCATATTTTCTCCACCACTGATGAAATGACAGAGAGCTGCTGTGTGGGACTAGCTCCAGCACCCTCAGATCTGCAAGTTTCTCTCCTCTGTGAGTTCTGGAAGTCAGGTGTGGTTCACTGACACATCACAACAGGTGTGAGACTGAATGTCTGTGTCCCCCACCATTTCTATGTTTAGACCTTATCCCTCCTCCCAAAAACTCCTTGTGAAGGGATTTGGAGGTGGGGCCTGTGACAGATAATTATGTTTAAATCAGGCCATGAGGGTGGGGCCTCCTTGATAGGATTAGTGTCCTTCCATGCTTTCCTCTCTGTGCCTCTTGAGCACTCCTTCGGGAAGCCGGCCATCAGCAAGCCAGAAGGAGTGTCCTCACCAGGAACGGAATCTGCCAACTTGTGAGGAATCAGTATGTTTTAATTTTTATTTTTATTTTTAATTTATCTTTATTGTTCAGATTATTACAGTTGTTCCTCTTTTTTCCCCCATAGCTCCCCTCCTCCTAGTTCCCACCTCACCTTCTGTCCTTGCCCCCCCCTACTGTCCTCATCCATAGGTGTACAATTATTGTCCATTCTCTTCACGCACCCCAATACCCTTAACCCCCGAAAGTTGTCCATCCACTCCCTTTCTATGCCTCTGATTCTATTCTATTCACCAGTTTATTCTGTTCATCAGATTTTTTATTCACTTGATTCTTAGATTCACTCGTTGATATATATTTGTTGTTCATAATTTTTACTTTCCTTTTTCTTCTTCCTCTTCTCAAAGGATACCTTTCAGCATTTCATATAATACTGGTTGGGTGGTGATGAACT
>PVJC01044243.1:0-14182 GCA_004026665.1 Murina feae
AGCTGTGTCTACAGTGGGAGAACTTCTGTGCTGGAGACACCCTTATGGGGCAAGAGTTGTTTCAGTGGGGCTTTTATGCTCACTGCATCTGCCCCGAGTGTGTTCCTTGTGGATCTGTTTTGTTTAGGTTAGTCCCACTCTGGCCACTGGGTGAGGCTGGCTCCTGTATCTTTAAGGAGGCGTTGATTAAGCCTCTGCCTAGCTCTGACGCAGCTTGAGAGGGGCGGGGCCTCGGGGAATTTGCATGGCAGGGCGGAGCAAATAGCTATGGCGCTTTTCAGCCCTGCACTGAGAGACACCAGGTCTCTGTGTCCCACGGTAATTGCTGCAAGCAATGCTGAGAGAAACACGCTTTGAATTTCCTCCCGGTGCCAGTCAGTCCCCCTTCTCCGGGTGTCTGGGTCCTCAGAAACCCGCCTGGAACTGGAGTTCAGAGCCGCTGGGAACTTGTGGCTCTCTCCATTTTGGAAAAGAACCACGTCCTCCGGTGCCAGCCCTCTCCCTGAGCCCCGTGCACATGCCTTCGTACCTCTGTACTTTGCTTCCGCTGCTTCTCTGAGTCTCAGACTCTTTTCTAGTTGTAGGATTTTCACTCAGCCAGCCTTCCTGTGGGTGCGAGTGGTGTCTGTGTGTTCTTTTCGTGGTTTTTCTGAAATAGTTGTTCACGGCTGCATTTACGGTGTTTACCTTATGCCATCATCTTGTTTCTCCTTTCTGAGTTAACATCTTGGGCAACAAAGGAGAATTTACAAGCTCTTAATGGAGCTAAATTTTCAAGGAGAAAAATGGGCCAGACAAAACGAAAAAAAGTCATTTGGTGATTTGGGCAGCATGTTACAAATATATATATATATATATATATATATATATATATATATATATATATATAATAAAACCCTAATATGCTGCCCCCTGGTGGTCAGTGCGCTCCCACGGGGTGGGGGGCGGGGTCGGGTGGAGCACTGCTCAGCCTGAAGCTGGGCTCAAGGCTGGGGAGCACAGCAGAGGTGGTGGCTGATAAGGAGCAGTGAACTAAGCTGTAAGGAGTAGCAAGCAGGCAGGCAGTAAGGAGCAAGGGATCTTGGACTACGAGAGGGCACAGGCTGGGCTGAGGAATGCCACGCCCCCCACCCATGCATGAATGTCATGCACTGGGCCTCTAAAAAATATATATACTAGGGGTCTGGTGCACAAATATTTGTGCACTCGGCGAGGGGAGGAAGGGGTCCCTCATCCTGACCTGTGCCCTCTCACAGTCTGGGACCCCGTGGGGGGGGAGATGTCCACCTGCTGGCATGCATGGCCAGCCTGGGTGAGGGGTTGAGGGCTGTTTTCAGGCTGGCCACAGCCCCCTCAGGGTTCATGCACTGCGGGGTGGGATGGCTGGTGAATGCAGGCGTGGACGTTTCCAGCTGGGTGGCCCACCATCGCAAATACCTGGTAGGCCCCTGCTGCTGAAAGTTGGATTGCCTGAACTGCATTCTGACCATTCTCAGTAGCTTTCAGTAACCTGAGCATAAAAAGAAAGAAATTAAATGATAGCATTACCCAGTAATCAATGGCATGGTTTTGCTAGGTGGGTGTTTTGAAATAATGGTACTACAAAGGGAAAAAAAGATTGTGCTAAGAGAAAATTAGATAAGACTATCATAGTACACAACTTAGAAAATAAAATTTAGAGATTGGAAAGGAAACAGAAATGTTAAGAGATAACCTATGGACATAGACATAGAGGGAGAAAGGCCTGGGGGGGTTGGATATGAGGTGGAAGGGATCAATGGGAAAAACACATACAACAAAGGGAACATCTGTGGCCAACCTGCATAGTAGGCTCCGCCATGGGCCACAGAAGCTCCCGCACACCCAGAGCAGGCCACAAGGTTGGATCCAGGTGGGCAAGCAGCTGCCGACGAACCTCCAAGGTCGTGTGGGCCTGCAATAGCTCCATTCCCAAGCCCGGCTGCAGGGCTGGGGGCCTGGCTTCCACCCCGCCATGCAGCCAGCCACCACTGCCCGGAACCGACCACCAGCAAATGCGCAGGCGGAAGCCAGGCCTCCCCCTGTGCATTCACCTGCGCGATCGCTTCATTCCCAGCCCCGGCTGCAGAGCTGGGGGCCTGGCTTCTGCCAGCCCTGCAGCCAGCCGCCACTGGCCGGAACCCACTGCCGGCAAATGCACAGATGGACCTGGTGTTCGCCAGCACCATCGCTCCATTCCCAGTCCCAGCTATAGGGCGGGAGGCCTGGCTTCCACCTGCCCTGCAGCCAGCCGCCACTGCCCGGAACCCACCGCTGGCAAACGCACAGGCGGAGGCCAGGCCTCCCCCTGTGTGTTTGCCGGCGCCATCGCTCCATTTCCAGCTCCGGCTGCGCCGGCAAATGCACAGGCAGAGGCCAGGCCTCCGCCTCTGCGTTCACCAGCACCATCGCTCCATTGGACCCAGTGTTTGGGTGGGCTTCCGCCATCTTGGTTGGGCTAATTTGCATACCATTGCTCTGATTGGCTGTTGGGCGTCCCGAAGAAACGGTCAATTTTACTATTTCGCTTTTATAGAGTATATATATATATATATATATATATATATATATATATATATATATACCCTTAAATGGAAAAAATAGAAAATGAAGCTTAAAAAGTAATAAATATAAATAAATGTTAATTACTTTATAATTCATAGTTTATAGCTTACATATTTATAATATATAGTTAAGGTGTAATACTCTATAACTTGCAGTTAAAGAAAATCTCTCAATAGCATACACTCAATATATTCCATTAAAGAAATACACTTTTTAAAAAATGTTTCTCCTTATGTTAGGTAGAGAGAGGCTGCCTCTTTCAGAATAGAATATCTGTTTGTACATATGCAGCTGATGCAGTATTATTTGTAAAACATGTTCTAAGATAAGGAGAATGGATTAATTTACTAACCAAGGTATTTCAGGGATGTGACAAGGGAGATGGTCCGCAAAGATTACCAAACTCATTTTCTCATTGTGTTGTTTGAAAAATCAAAAGATTAAAACCCTGTTAGGTGAGGCCTTGGCTCACTTTTTGCTTCAGCTGGTCCATAAGACATTTTTCAGAGATCAAATGATTGAAAATGGAGGAACATCCTACAAGCGGGTAACACTTTTCTATTAAAAAGATCTCTCATTTTTAAGCTGTTAAGGCAAGAAGTATAAAAACTTTAGAATTAAATGGATCATTGATTTAAAAAAAAAGAAAGATCTCTCCAACATCTGGTATAATGTTCTGTACTTTCAAAGCAGATGCATTGTGCTTTACAGATGTATGTTCTAGTAAATGTGAATTTAAATTAAGTTTAAATGTATTAACTCTACTTTTTGATTTTTACTAAAAACATTAAATATACCATCATGGGCATTTTATTGTCCTAATAGATACAACTTGATTCTTTTAGACAAAAAAAAAAAAAAAAGGAATTTAGAAATTGACTAGGCAATTACATATTACTAATTGTAGCATCCTGAGATTATGAGAGCACTATTTTGGAAAAGTTTATTACTAGTAGTCCTTCCCCTACAATTCTCCTCAATCATTCACAATTTTAATTTCTTTTTCTAACAAAGACTATGAACTTAGTCATTAGCTAATATATAGCTCTTTTCTTTTTCCTTTAATACATTTAAAAGAAAGTGGTATAGTTAAAAAAGAGAATGATTTTAACACTCATCAGACTCAAATGCTTTTGACCAAAATGTACCTGGGAATTTAAAGTCATTTTTCATAATAAGGTTAAAAATGGCTATCATTATTAACTTGTTAAACTTTGAGGATTTTGCTACCTTTTATTTATTAAATGTGCTTAAATATTAGATCTTTATTATTTGTGAATGCTTTATTAGCTTACTCTCAAATTTCTATAGGAGATAAATAAACTACATGGCATTAAGAATATTTAGTAAGAAAAGACAATGATATGTTACAAATAATTGCCATTAATGAGCTCACAATAACCTCACTAGTTAATCAATATTGCAATAATCATAGTTCACAATTTGCAATTGTTAATATGGTATAACTTTTATGGTATATAAGCTAAAAATATTTCTGAATTGTAAATTCTATAATAAAAAAGGGAGTGAACCTTTAGCTGCATTAGCTTTTCCAAACTAAAGTGTCTATAAGTTAATCAGCTTTCAACATCATCCCTTTGGCTTTTGTACCTACTGATTCTTAAATGTTAATGTATTACTAAATTTACACTATGTTAGGACATAGTATTTGTATTTAATTATGACATTTAATTGAATAATTTATGTCAGACTTATGGTATATATTTATAAAACATTTATTGATATATGTTTATGAGGTATGATTTTATGTATGTAAGGAGAAATATTATCCATGGTCATCATTACTTTGCATTTTAGTTTTATTGCACATATTTGTTCAGATCAGAGCTTACAAATCATGTTTCACATAGGACAGTTTGCAGTCCTAAAGGTCAGACATCTCCAAAGTTAACTAACTTAAAGTTATCAAAATTAGGAGATTTTTAATGAGTAATATAAACAAAATATAAATGAAGAGTTGCTTTTTTAGGGGAGAGTGACAATCTTGAAAATTCTAACAAAACTACTCATAAGTGTGTAATATCTTTAACTGATTGGAATTCTCTGAATATTTTAAGTAAAAAAAAAAAAAAAAACACCTTACCTTTCAGTCTTTTCTGCATTACTAAGAAATAGTTTCCCATTAATAACTAAGGAGTTTAAAATGGAGAGAACATATAATGAAACTAACAATACGTTATAAGTAAATATGATTATAGAGTCTAAAAACACATCTTTGTATCTATATCAACTTTTTAGATAAAAGAATAGCTTCACAGACCTATGAAAGATTAACATTTTTTCTTTTAAGAAGTATCGGGTACCCCAGAAAAAAATTAAAATGGAGATGTTCCATACTCTTGAAATTCTACAAATAATAAAAGCTTATAATTAATTTGAGAAGCAATAACTCAATCTAGCTACTAATTGGAGCATAGGATATATTTCTTGAAGCAATAAGAGAAATAAGCTTTTGCTTTTAATCTTTGTTTTTGATTATTAGATTAAAGATATTGATATGCCAAGTGATTTATACTTTCTTATTTAACAATTGCTTGAGGCTAGTATCTGACAGTGTAGTTGCAACAGGTTTGGTATGCATGTGAGTGTGTTTCATTTTTACTAGACTTCATTTTTTATTTTTTAAAATATATATTTTATTGATTTTTTTACAGAGAGGAAGAGAGAGGGATAGAAAGCTAGAAACATCAATGAGAGAGAAACATCAATCAGCTGCCTCCTGCACACCTCCTACTGGGGATGTGCCTGCAACCCAGGTACATGCCCTTGACCGGAATCAAACCTGGGACCCTTCAGTCCGCAGGTTGATGCTCTATCCACTGAGCCAAACCGGTTAGGGCACAGAGTTTATTTTTTAGAAAAGTTTTAGGCTTGCAGAAAAATTGAGAGGAAAGTGTGAGATTTCCCATATGCCCCCTGACCCCACAGATGCATAACCTCCCCATTATCAACATTCCCCAGAGTGTGGTACCTTTTTACAATTGAACCTACATTGACACATCATTATCATCCAAAGTTCATAGTTTTCATTAGAGTTCACATTTTATGTTTTATGTTCTATGGATTTGGACACATTTTAATGACATGTACCCACCATTACAATATCTTATAGAGTAGTTTCACTGCCATAAAAATCATCTGTGCTATGTCTATTCATCCTCCCCTCCCCAGTAACCCCTAAAAACTACCAATCTCTTTACTATTTCCAAAGGTCTACCTTTGCCAGAATTTCGTGTAGTAGAAATCCTATAGTATGTAGACTTTTCAATTTGGCTTCTTTCACTTAATAATATGTGTCTAAGGTTCCTTGATTTTTTTTATGATTTGATAACTTATTTCTTCTTAGTGCTGAATAGTAGTTCATTATCCAGATTTGCCACGGTTTATTTGTATACTCACCTGCTGAAGAACATCTTGGCTGTTTCCCAGTTCTGATTATAGTAAAGTAAGAACACGTAATGACTTCCTGAATTAGAATGACCAGACACAGATGAAGAAATAAAAGTGTTTATAACAATTTAAACAATAAATATAACTTCAAAATCACCCTTTCAAAGAATAAGCAATTACCAGGAATGTCAGGGTTCTAGTTCTGGATGAGGTGGAATTAGCACATTTAACCTTTTTTCCTCGCAGGTAACTATGAAACCAGAAAAGATCAACTACGTAGTTGAAACCATGCAGATCAACTACATGAAATATCTGATTTCTTTCTTCAGAAGAACACAAGAATTCCAAAACACTATTGACTAGACAGTGAGCTTACCATTTAAGCATTTTCCTCCAGTACTGCTGTCTGAATACAGGGCAGCAGGAAACTCCCAGGTGAGCACTGTGGCACCAAGCAAGAGAGGGTTTGAGAGTGAGCTCTGTAATTCTGGCTTGGAGAAGACCAGAAATAGGAACTCCTAATGTTGAGAGGGAATATAGACATTTTTCTTTTTTCCTTTCTTTCCTTGGTTCTATTTTTCTTACCCCAGCCTCCCAGGGAGTTCATTTGCAGGAAAGAAGACAGCAGCTATGGAAAATTCCAATAGCCAAAACTGTGATGGGAGGGTAGGGCACTTTCCTGCCCTTTGTCTGTAGCTGCAGTTTCAAAACTCCATTGCTTTTCCTACTTCAATTTTATGTCTTCTTTCCAGTAGGACCAGAATGTGAGTCGCACCGTGGAAATGCATCACAGGACATGGTGCAGGGGTTTCACTGGGACTCCACCTGGAACACGTGTAGTCCTTGGAAGCTGAAGTACTGGGGAGATGATGAAGAGAGAGAAGCTCAAAAAGTGATCAAATAAAGTCATTCAGGAGCAACAGGAACTTCTATATTTGTGATCAGGTGTGTAAAATGACCAAAACACTTTACAAAATAGAATGGCATTCCATAGGGAAGATGAGTGGGCACATAATGTATGACCCAGGTATTTCAGTATTGGAGTAAATATGTAAGAATAATGAATTTCAGCAAATAAGCAAAATGTCCACCGATGGTACAATGGCAAATACATTCTAGAGTGAAATGGAATACTATTCAGCAGGGAAACTGAATGAAGGAAAGCAGCATGCAATACCAGTGACTCTTCTCCAAATCTCATATTGGTTGAAATAAGTTAGATACTGGATATGTTACAGAGTAGAAATTTTTTAAAAATATATTTTATTTATTTTTTACAGAGAGGAAGGGAGAGGGATAGAGAGTTAGAAACAATGATGAGGGAGAAACATCGATCAGTTGCCTCCCGCACACCCCCTACTGGGGATGTGCACACAACCAAGGTACATGCCCTTGACTGGAATCGAACCTGGAAACTTTCAGTACGCAGGCTGACGTTCTATCCACTGAGCCAAATCGGTTAGGGCTAGGGTAGAAATTTATATTAAGTCAAAGATAAGAGAGATAGCTTAATGAGTGATAACCTTATTTAAAATGAAAAGAAAATGGGATAATCATTATATAAGTCAGAATGATGAAAACCTCTGAAGGATGAAAAGGTGGTATTACCTGGGAGTGGCACACAGGGGACTTCGAAACAAATGAGAATAGACACAAAAGTGCATATTTTGTTAGAATTCTTTAAGCCATTTCTACACTCTTCCACACGATGTAATTTTAATAAAACAAGTGGAAAGTTGCAGAATAAGTAAATTCTCATGAGATATCTAAAGCGAATTACTGTGCTTGTTCAAAAAGTTGCATCCTGATATGGTATTTGGTTATAATTTTGTTCACTCTAACATATTCAAGTTTGGAATTCACAACTTTCTTAAATGACAAATATAATTACAATGTGGTATTTTTAAAAATATATTTTATTGATATTTTACAGAGAGGAAGGGAGAGTTAGAAACATCAATGACAGAGAAACATCAAATAGCTGCCTCCTGCACACCTCCTACTGGGGATGTGCCCGCATCCAAGGTACATGCCCTTGACTGGAATCGAACCCAGGACCTTTCAGTCCACAGGCTGATGCTCTATCCACTGAGCCAAACTGGTCAGGGCTACAATGTGGTATTTTATTTAAGCACGAGCAGTTAGAAAAAAACCCATTAAATTGTGATAGTATGTAATGTTTTCCAACTGCTGGAGATGAAGAACTTAATTTTATACTGCATATTTGCTCTTACTGAAGGCCTTTTATTGTATAGATTTAAATAATATGAGAAAGATCTTCATTTCACCAGACTCTCTATCTGGTTTTATAGGTGAGAAGTGACTATTGTTTAGTACAGAAGTCAAGAGACTGCCGCCAGAGTGAGTGCTGGTCCTTCAATGCAATGCAAGCATAAAATGATCAGTTTTTGAAGCCAGGTTGCCAGTGCAATATTGCTTTTTTTGCACAGATTGGCATATGTCAAGGACGTATTTGAGGCTATGGTGAGAAGAAGGGCACTCTTGTCCAGTTGATTGGAATGAGTTTAAGTGGGCAAGTGGAGAAAGTTTGTAGGAACCAATTATAACCCCACTTCGCCACCACATTGTCTTTTAGAGAAGACTCTTTAATCCACTGTTTTCATGTCTCAGCATATTTTTGTTCTCATATTTCTAAGACTTTGTTCTATCTTTTAAAACTGGGAATGTAGCCCAGCCGGTGTGGCTCAGTGGTTGAGCATTGTCCTATGGACTAGGAGGTCATAGTTTGCATCCTGGTCAGGGCACATGTCCAGGTTGCGGGCTGGATCCCCAGTGGGGGCGCGGAGCATGCAGGAGGCAGCCTATCACTTATTATCTCTCATCATTGATGTTTCTCTCTCTCCCTCTCCCTTCCTTTCTGAAACCAATAAAAATATATTAAAAAAATAAAATTGGGAATGTAGCTGTAACTTTTCCTCTTTAGATTAAATCGCTAAAATTCATATTTCTGTGCAGATTACAGATCAAACACCATCTTTAGAAGATCTGATCCTCTTGATACATCTTTAAAAAAAATAATTTTACTGATTTCAGAGAGGAAGGGAGAGGGAGAGAAAGATAGAAACATCAATGAGGAAAGAAAATCATTGATGGGCTGCCTTCTGCATGTCCCACACTGGGGACTGAGCCCGAAACCCAGGCATGTGCCCTGATCAGGAGTTGAACTGTGAGGTCCTGGTTCATAGGTCAATGCTCAACCACTGAGCCACCCAGTCAGGCTTGATACATCTTTTAAAGCAATTTTTTACTAGTTTATATCTACTTATAAATAGACACATTTATCTTAAGACTTAAATGAATCATTATTATGCATAACATGGTAGAAAATGGACTTTTATTTTGACACTGGCTAGCTCTAGTGAGCTTCAGTCCTTTCTGTTAAAGTCATAATATATTTTAAGACTGTTTTGCAGGAGAATATAAGTAGCTGTGTTTTCACTGAGTGATACAATAGTTACAGTGTTCCCTGGAAAGTCGTGCTCTGTGTACTTAATTCAGCCTGGCAGAAAACACCAATCCTTCAATGGAGGATGCAAACACTATGTATTAAAATTTACATAGAAAACAAGGTTGCTGATTTCTTGTAGCTACAGTTTAAAACATGCACCTTAAATTAGATGTTTTATATAAATATTTTGTGGGAATTAAAAATATTTAGGTCAGAGCTTTAGTAATTCAAACACCCACACAAGTGACTATGTGTGTGTTTGTTTATTAATTTATCTTACTCACCTTGACAATCAGTCATTGAGATGAAATAAGCCTGATTCTGAAGGAAATGCAGCTTTCATTTGACACAGGTAGTATATGAAAGTGTGTCCCTGAAAAGCCTGAATTTTAAAATAATCAAAATGTAGTCTAGAAAGTTCTAAGCCATGATAATTCAAATCAAATGACTTTATTATTAAATTTTTAGCAAATTATATACAGATATACACACACAAATGATTTTATTATTAGATTTGTGACCAAATAATATATTATTGGTGTATAGATTACTAAATGTTCACAAAACAAACACACCAGAGCAACCAGTCTTATATTTAGAAATTAAATATCACCATATCCCAGAAGTCTCCCTCATACCCGCTTCCAGGCAATACTTTGTCCACAGAGGAAGCTACACTTTGACTTTTTAAAAAAATTTTTGTTTTGTTGCTTAAAGTATTACGAAGAATGTTAAATAAGTCTTCATTTTTTCCCCTTGACCTTCCCCCCTCCTCCCCTACCCCCCAGTGTTTTGTGTCCATTGATTATGCTTATATGCATGCAAGTCCTTCAGTTGATCTCTTAACACCGCCCCCCCCCAACCTGCAACCCTCCCGAGCCTTCCAGCTGTAGTTTGACAGTCTGTTCAATGCTGTTCTGCCTCTGTATCTGTTTATGTTTATCAATATATAATGGTCTTTATTATCCGTAAATAAGTGAGATCATGTGGTATTTTTTTCATTGCCTGGCTCATTTCACTTAGCATAATGCTCTCCAGTTCCATCCATGCTGCTGCAAATGGTAAGAATTCCTTCTTTTTTACAGCAGCATAGTATTCCATTGTGTAAGTGTACCACAGTTTTCTAATCCATTTATCTGTTGGGCAGCGATCCCACTTCTGGGAATATATCCCAAGAAACCAGAAACACCAATCAGATAGGATATATGAACCCCTGTGTTCATAGCAGCACAATTTACCATAGCTAAGATTTGGAAACACTTTGACTTTTAATACCATAGATTAACTTTGCCTGCTTTGGAATCTACTCTAATAAAAGTGTAATATTGAAATTGACCATTTCTCCGGCACACCTAAGCCATGCCCACCAGCCAAGCCATGCTCACCAGACAATCAGAGTGGTTGTATGCAAATTAGCTCAGCCAATTTGGAGGCCGGCAGCCACGGAGGTGGGTGTGGCGCAGGTGGTGAAGTGGGTGAGGCAGGTGGGCGGGTGGTGGGCCTTGGGGGTGGGCGAGCACAAACTGTGAGAGGGCACAGGCGGGGCTGAGAGACCCCCCCCCCCGCCCAGTGTACAATATATTGTGTGCCAGGATCCTAGTTTTATATAAGTGGAATCATATGGCGTGTCCTCATTTGTGTATTTTTTCCCCACTTACTATTATGTTTGTAAAATTTATCCATGCCGCTTTACATACTTATATTTTGTTTCTTCACCTTGTTGTTTAGTATAAAACAATGACTTTGAGGCTTCATCTACCATGAGTATAAACATTATGTTGCAGATGTATTTCATAACATAGTACTTTGAGTGTTACTGGCTTAAACCTAGCAGTTTAACAAAACATAGAACTTGGGGTCAAAGAAGCTAGAGGAAAGTTAGCAGCAGCTCTTTTTAACTCTTTCAACATGTATAGGAAAAGCAGATTTTATTTCTGTATTAATATAGCAAACTCCTATTAGGCTATTGAAATTTATCTTATTCCTAATGTAGCAGGCCCTCTTGATTGGTTCCATCTAATAACCATTAAAACTAATTGCCCTTATAAAAGCTGAAAGGGCTGGACAGATATTTCTCAGCTCCTCTTACTTCTAGGACTGATCAGGTGATACAGTTCAGCCAATTAAATTTCCGAGAGAGTTTTCTGGGAATTTCTGGGAAATACTTTGCTTATTTGTTACAGAGCTGAGCATGGAAAGGCAAACGGCTCAGAATAGCTAATATTGAAGGAAAAGAACAAAGTTGGAATTGGATGCTACCTGATTTAAAGACTTATTATAAAAACTACAGTAACAAAAAGAGTGTGGCAATGATGAAAGTGTGGTATAAATCAATGGGACAAAATAGAGAGCCCAGAAATACAGCTTCATAAATAGAGTTGACTGAGCTTTGACAAAGGAGCAAAAGCAATACAAGGGAGCAGAGAGTCTTTCCAACAAATGGTGCTGGAACAACTGTGTGTTGATTCATGTTCATTCAAAACATGAATCAACACACAGCCCTCCCACAAAAGCTAACTCAAAATGGATCACAGACATAAATGCTAATGTAAAACTATAAACCCTAGAAGATAAAATAGGAGAAAAGCAAGATGACTTTCAGTGTGGTGATGCCTTCTTAGATACACTATCCAAGGCACAACCCATAAAAAGGACAAATAGATAATTTAGACTGCATAAAATTAAAAATTCCTGCTGTGGAAGAAAAAAAAAAAAGCCTTGCGAATGAGAACACAGGTCACAGTTTGGGAGAAAATATTTGCAAAAGACACTTGTTATAAAGAACTGTACCCAAAATATATAAAGTACTCTTTAAACTCAACAATATAATAAGAAAGAAAGTAAATACCTGATTAAAAAGTGGGTCAAAGACCTAAGTAACACCTCACCAAAGATGATATACAGATGTCAAGTGAGCATATGACAAGATGCTCCATATGACAAGTCATCGGAAAAATGAAAATTAAAACAGCATTGAAATCTCACTACACACCTGATTCTGAAACACTGGCAACACCAAGTGCTGGTGAGGATGTGAGGCAACAGGAGCTGTCACACATTGCTGATTGGCATGCAAAATGGTATAGCCACTTTGGAAAAGATTGGTGATGTCTTGGAAACATTCTCTTACCACACAGTACAGCAAGTATTCCTTGGTATTTACCCAAAGTGCTAAAAACACATATCTACATTAACACCTGCACAAACATGTCTATAGTGGTTTCATTCATAACTGCAAAAATTTGGAAGCAACCAAGATGTCCTTCAGAAGGCAAATGGCTAAATTATGGTACAACAGACAATGGGATATTCTTTGGTGCCAAGAAGAAATGATCTATAAAGCCACCGAAAGACATGGAAGAACCTTAAATACATATTACTAAGTGAAAGAAGCCAGTCTAAAAAGGTTATAGACCATGTGATTCTAACTATATTACCTTCTGGAAAAGGTAAAACTATGGAAAGAGTAAAAAAATCAGTGGTTACTGGGGATGGGCTGCGGGGAAGAGATGAATGGGCCTAGCAAAGAGGGTTTTTATGGCAATAAACATACCATATGTGATGTTATAATGATGCATATATTTAATTTATAAATTTATCCAAACTCATGACATGTACAGCACCAAAACTATGGACTTTGGGTGACTATGATGTGTTAATGGAGGGAGGTTAATCAATTATAACAAGTGTACCATTCTGCTGAGCAATGCCCATAAAGGGGCTATGTGTGTACTGGAGCAGTGAATTTATGAGAAATTTCATTTTGATATTAACCTAAAATAAATCTAAAAGTAAAGTCTTTAAAAAATAAATATAATAAAAAAGTAAAACATAAAAAGAGTTAAGCATAAGAACAGAGATGATCAATGTCTTTCTTTCTCTATCATCCTATCTTGCTTCTAAATATGATTTGTGAGTTTCAGCATCTCTTTTGGGACATGAAATAATGAACATAAAAATATAACACTAAGGTGGTCAGGACAAACTATTATGACAATCATAAATTTTTGATTATACTAATGTGGTGCTGAACCAATTTTTAGACTCATTGGTCAGTAAAATACATAATTTCCTAATGCTTTAATGCTGTGTGTTTACATTAGTGCAGCTAAAGTATATCTGATACACCAATTATCTAGATATAATCAAAATAAAAGTATGCATTGAAAACCATTGCTAGAAATTTTGCAGCATTTAAAGAAAATCTAGGAGAAACAAGATGGCGGCATAGGGTAGACACCGTATATGCAGCTGTGAACAACTATTTCAGAAAAACCACGAAAAGAACACACGGACACCACTCGCACCCACAGGACGGCTGGCCGAGTGAAAATCCTACAACCAGAGAAGAGTCTGAGACTCAGAGCAGCAGCGGAAGCAAAGTACAGAGGTACGGAGGCGCGCGCACAGGCTCGGGGAAGGGCTGGCACCGGGGGACGCGGTTCTTTTCCAAAACAGAGAGAGCCACAAGTCCCCAGCGGCTCTGAACTCCAGTTCCAGACGAGTTTCGGAGGTCCCACAGACAACCAGAGACTAGCATCAGAAGGAAATCCAAAACGGGTTTCTCTCAGCGTTGCTTACAGCAATAACCGTGGGACACAGAGTCCTGGCATCTCTCAGCGCAGGGCTGAGAAGCGCCATAGCTATTTGCTCCGCCCCGCCCGGCGAACTCCCCGAGGCCCCGCCCCTCCCAAGTGCGTCAGAGGCTTCTGCAGCAAC
>PVJC01044244.1:0-14083 GCA_004026665.1 Murina feae
ATAGATATAGATATAGATATAGATATAGATATAGATATAGATATAGATATAGATATAGATATAGATATGTTTTGTTTTAATTTGGTGTAAGTTGTCCCTGGCTAGTAAAGTCACAAGGCTCCCAGAAGAAGCATTTACAAATTTCTGTGGAGAAATACAACTTCAATCCAGCCCTCAAAATATTCCCATGGATAAGATTCCGAGGACGATATGCTTACAATAAAAATAAAACAAAACACAAGGAAAGAAGGCACCATGAGTAAAAGTTGATGGAAACAACATGCAACAGAAAAGCACCCACAAAGACATCAGATATTGAAACTATGAGATGTGCTAGATATTTTCCATTCGCTGTCCAGATTCATTCTCCATCTTTCCCCGCTCCACTCAGTGCTCTGTGAGGCTGATCGTGTGTTCTTTGGTTCATTGGCTGCTGGTTCTACGAATACAGACACTGGCAAGAGATTGGCAGGAAGGAAGAGAGTGAGGTGGGTCCAGGTGTTTATTCCCAGAGCTCTTTGATTTCTTTCGGCAATATTTTCTGTGCAGATCTTTTCACCTACTTATATTAATTCCTGAGTGTTTTATTCTTTTGTCGGCTATTATAAATGGAATTGTTTCCTTAATTTCTTTTTTGTATTTTTTATTGCTGTTGTATAGAAGCATTACTCATTTTTGTGAGTAATCATGTATCTTGCAACTCTGCTGAATTCATTTATTAACTACCATAAAAACTTCTATGGTTTATTGCATTTTCTTCCTACAAAATTATGGCATTCGCTAACAGAGATATTTTAATTTCTTATCCAATTTGGATATCTTTTTTTCCCCCTTGACTAATTAATTGCCCTGGCTAGAACTTCCAGCGAATGTTGACTAGCAATGGTGACCATGTGCAAGCACCCTATCTTGTTCCTGATCTTACAGGAAAGCTTTTGGTCTTTTGGTCTTTCACCATTTGGTATAATGTTAGTTGAGGGTGTTTCATAAATGTCCTTTATCATTTGTAGAAGTTCCTTTCTATTCCTGGTTTTCTGCATGTTTTCCTCATGAAAGGGTGTTGAATTTTGTCAAATGTTTTTTCTACATCTACTTAGATGATCAAATGGGTTTTTCCTTTGTTCTATTAATGTGATCTATTACATTGATTTCACATGTTAAGCCACCCTTGCATTTCTGGGGAAAAATGCCATTTGGTCACTGTGTATAAACCTTTCATATGTTTTAGGATTCAGTTTTCTAATATTTTGCGGAGGACTTTTGCGTCTATATTTGTCACTGATACTGGTTTGTGGTTTTCCTTCCTGTGGCGTCTTTGTCCGGCTTTGGTATCAGGCTAATGCTGGCCTGGTAAAATGGGTTAGGAAGCTTCTCTCCTTTTCTCTTTTTGGAAGAGTTTGAGAGGATTGGTGTCAATTCATTTTTAAATGTTTGGTAAAATTCACCGTGAAGCCATCTGGCCTGGACTTCTCTTTGTTAGGAGGGTTTTTGATTACTGGTTCAATGTCTTTACTTGTTATGGATCTGTTCAGATTTTTTATTTCTTCTTGAGTTAGTCAGGTAATTTGTGTCTAGAAATTTGTCTATATCATTTAGGTTTGCATAAGATTGTTCACTGTATTCTCTTATAATCCTTTTTATTTCTTATTGTAGAAAGAATACTTAACATGAGATCTACCCTCATGACAAGTCTCTTTTTTTAAAATATATTTTTATTGATTTCAGAGAGGAAGGGAGAGGGAGAGAAACATCAATGATGAGAGAGAACCATTCATTGGCTGCCTCCTGCATGCCCCCTGCTGGAGACTGAGCCCATAACCTGGGCATGTGCCCTTGACTGGAACTGAACCTGGGATCCTTCAGTCCTCAGGCTGATACTCTATCCACTGAGCCAAACCAGCTAGGGCCAACTCTTTAAATGTACAGTATATTATTGTTGACTATACATACAATGTTGTACAGCAGATCTCAAGAGCTTATTCATCATGCTTGGCTTTATGCCCATTGATTAGTAACTTCCTGTTTTCTCCCCATTCTACTTTTTTTCCTGGCAACCCCCATTCCACTTTTTTATTCTATGAATTTGACTATTCTAGATACCTCATATAAGTGGGCCATACAGTATTTTCTTGATTGGCTTATTTTATTTAGCATAATGTCCTCAAGGTTTATCCATGTTATTGCATATTGCAGAATTTCTTTCTTTCCAAAGGCTGAGTAGTATTCCATGATATGTATAGGCCACACTTTCTTGACCATTTCATCTGCAATGGATGTTTTGATTGCTTTCACATCTTAGCTATAATGAAAATGGGATTGCTGGCTCTTTGAGATCCTGATTTCAATTCTTTTGGATAAATACCCAGTAGAACTACTACATTATAATGTAGTTCTACATTTAATTTTTCTGAGAAACCTCCATGCTGTTTTCTACAGTGACTACACCATTTTGCATTTCCACCAACAGGGTGCAAGGGTTCCAATTTCTATACATCTTCACTAATACCTGCTGTCTTTTGGTTTTGTGGTGTGTGGTTTTTATAACAGTCACCCTGACAGGTGTGAGATGATATTTCATATACCTATTGGTCACTTGTATGTCTCCTTGGAAAAAGTGTTTATTCAAGTTCTTAACCCATTTTTAAAATCTGGTTCTTAGCTCTAGATGGTTTGGTTCAGTGGTTAGAATGTCAGCCCTCAGACTAAAGGGTCATAGGTTCAATTCTGCTCAAGGGCATGTACCTCGGTTGTAGGCTCCATGCCGGCCCCCCCGTTGGGGCACTTGCAGGAGGCAACCAGTTGATGTGTCTCTCTTATGTCAGTGTTTCTCTCCCCCAGCCACCTTTCACTGTCTCTAAAAAAATAAATGGGAAAAATATCCACAGGTGAGGATTATTTTTAAAAATATGGTTATTAGGTGTTTGGTGTATGTGTGTGTGTTTTACTGTCGAGTTGTAGGAGCTTCTTATATATTTTGGGGATTAACCCCTAATCAACTATGTAGTTTGAAAATATTTTCTCCCATTTCATAGGTTGCCTTTTCACGCTATTGATTGTTTCTCTCCCTGTGCCAAAGCTTTTTAGTTTGATATAATCCTACTTGTTTGATTTTGTTAACTGTGCTCTTGTGCCATATTCATGAGATCATGGTCAGGACCAGTGTCCCAAAGCTTCAAAGTCTTATAGTTTCAGGTCTCTTGTTTAAGTCTTTACTCCATTTTTAGTTGATTTTTTAAAAATATATTCTTACTGATTTCAGAGAGGAAATGAGATGGAGAGAGAGCTAGAAACATCGATGATGAGAGAGAAGCATTGATTGGCTGCCTCTTGCATGCCTACACTGGGGATCGAGCTTACAATCTGGGAATGTGCCCCAACCGGGAATTAAACTGTGATCTCCTGGTTCATAGATCGACGCTCAACCACTGAGCCATGCTGACTGGGCCAATTTAAATTTTTTTTTGGTATGTGGGTATACAGTTTACCCAACACAATTTATTGAAGAGACTATCCTTGCCCCAATGTGTATTCCTGGCACCCTGGTTGAAGATCAGTTGATCATAGAAGTGCGGATTTCTTTGTGAGCTCTCTATTCCATTGGTCTATATGTGGGTCTTTATGGCCAGTGGCATAATGTTTTGATTACTATGGCTATCTATAATAATAAAAGCATAATATGCAAATCAACTGAATGCCTGAACAGCTGAATGACCATCCGGATGGCCATTTGGACGACCACACTATGACACCCACCGGCGCCAGGCCAGTCAAGGTAGGTGCAATGCAATTGGTCAGGGACCAGCCATTGCCCCATGGTCGCCCTGCAGAGGGAGGCCCAGGCTACCCAGCCACAGCGCTGCGGCGGTTGGGTGGGGCCTCCCTCTGCAGGGGCAATCCATCACAGAGCCCCAGTTAGGTAGGCGGGGCCTACCTCTTTGGGGTGATCAATCATGGGGCTCCCAGACTGTGAGAGGGTACAGGCTGAGCTAAGGGATACTCCTCCTCCCTGCAACCCGCCCCCCCCACCAACCACCAGTGCGTAAATTTTGTGCGCTGGGCCTCTAGTGTAATATATTTTGAAATCAGAAAGTGTTATACTTCCAATTTTGTTCTTCTTTTTCAAGAGTGATTTGTCTATTCACACATGCTCTTTTGTAGTTCCATATTTAACTTCAACATTGTTTTTCTATTTCTGTAAAAATGACATTGGGATTGTGATAGACATTGCATTGAGTCTCTAGATTGCTTTGGGAAGTATGGACATTTTGACAATGTTAAATCTTCTAATCCATGAACAAGGGGTGTCTTTCCATTTGTTTGTGTCTTGTTTAATTTTCTTCATTGATGTTTTGTAGTTTTCAGTGTTCAATTCTTTCACCACCTTAGTTAATTTATTCCTAAGTATTTTATTCTTTTTGGTGATATTGTAAATTGGATTGTTTTCCAGATTTCCTTTTCAGATAGTTTGTTGTTAGCGAATAGAAACATACTGGTTCTTTGTATGTTGATTTTGTATCCTGCAACTTCACTGAATTTGTTTATGAGTTGTGTGTGTGTGTGTGTGTGTGTGTTTAATGGAGTCTATATAGAAGATCTTGTCACCTATAAGCAGATACAACTTTACTCCTCCCTTTCCCAGTTGGATACCTCTCCATTCCCATTTTGATACCTTTTCCATTTGGATACCTTGCCTAATTGCTCTGGTTAGGACTCCCATTACTATGTTGAACAGAAGTTGGCAGGGTGGGCGGAAGAGTTTTCAGCTTTTCATCATTGAGTATGACGTTAGCTGTGGCCTTGTCATATATGGTCTTTATTATGTTTAGACAGTTTCCTCCTGCTCCTAGTGTGCTGAGAATTTTGTCGCAAAGGAGTGTTAAACCTTGTGAAGTGCTCTTTCTACATTCTGTGTCTTAGTTACAGCACCTTTCTGGGACACTATATTCTTTCCTGAATCCCCAGCCCCAAGCAGAGGGCCTGTCCCCAGTGAGAACAGCAGCGCCTTGATGTGGTTTTGCTATAACATTGATGTGAAAAAAAGAAAAGAAAAAGAAAACACTTTGCAGCCAGGGCCTCTGTCTGTGTCAAGTTTACATGATCTTCCCATGTCTGCAGGGCTTTTCTCTGGGGCCTCCATGTCCTCCCACATCCCAACTATGTGCCCACGAGGTGAGTTGGTGAGTCTAGTCGTCGCTGTCTGAGTGTGTGTGTGTGAGTGTGTGTGAGTGTGAGTGTGTGTGTGAGTGTGTGTGTGTGTGAGTGTGTTGAGTGCGAGTGTGAGTGCGAGTGTGAGTGTGTGTGTGAGTGCCTGTGGCACGCCCTGAGATAAAAGCGCTTCCTGTCCAGGCGGGTCCTACCTTTGGCCCTGAGCTTCAGGAAGAGGCTTCAGCCACCCAGTCCTGACCTGGGATGAACAGGTTGGAAAATACGATCCTCTCTGTTTGTATTAATCTTTCTTACATGTACACGGAGTTCACATTTTTTCCAGTGTTTACGATAAGAAGTGTCTGGGGTGTTGATTAGGAGTTTGGTGATGTTTTTGTGACCAGAAATATGCTGTGGGAACTTCACTCTTGTGCATACCATTTAGCCTGTGGTCCAATTGGTTTCCTCACATGTGGTTCCCCTTAAAGGCAGTCCCAGAACCTATAGGGGCCTTAAGTGATGACCTAGTGTGTTCTGGAAATAGTTACCGCGTGAATGGGCAAGGCAGGGGAGGGCGGAAAGCGCGGGAGGAAACTGTCAGAAGGAAGGGCGGAGACTCGGCTGAACTTTCTCGGAAGGGGCTCCAGGATCCGGTGCACCTGAGCTGTGGGCTCAGACCTGACAAGCTTCCGGGCGGGTCAGACTTCACTGTCAACGTGCCAGCCCTGGGCCGGTGGCCGCTGGAGGGCGCAGGGCCCCCGGGTTCGGACAGTCCTGCCGCGGCAAGAGGAAGAGGGAGCCGGGCGCAGAGCCGGAGCGCAGAGCCGGAGCGCAGAGCGCGGGCTCCTGGACGGAAGGGGCGCAGAGCGCGGGCTCCTGGACGGAAGGGGCGCAGAGCGCGGGCTCCTGGACGGAAGGGGCGCAGGGGCTCGGGACTCCCCTGTGGCCTCGCGTCTACGGACTCCTCCGCGGGGCGCAGGCAGCCTCGGCTGGGCTGGAGCGGGCCTCCTGGACTGTGCGCCGGGCAGATTGCACGCCGTCGGGAGGGACAAGGGTGAGTCTGGTGTGGTCTCCGGGCGCGATCCGCCTGGCGGGGCGGGCAAGGGGGCAGCAGTGGGATCCCCGGGCCGGGAGGGGAGATGGGGGAGTAACGGAGGGTGGGGTGGCCCACTGTTCGATTTCCTGGAACTCGGGGCCGAGTTAGTTTCATTTCCTCCCCTCTGATGGTAGGGCTGCCCGCGCGCGGGTCTCTGATTGCCTGACTGCCTTCTGCAAAGAAGAGGCGGAATGGGGTGGGGTGAGGCTAAGGGTCGGAGGGGCCGTCCAAGAAGCTCTAGACAGACGGACTCCAGGCGGTCTGTGGGGTCCATTGCCTAAGTAGTCTACTGAGGGAGGATGCCCTCATCAGGAAAGGATACCTCTGTTTGTTTTAGTTTTATTTACTTTATTTATTTAGAGGAGAAAAGGAAATGCCATTACTTATGTATTTATATTGTTATACCATTTAAAGATTTTTTTCACTTTTAAAAGTAGTACATTTTCCCTCTCCTTGTTAGCAGCTTTACATATTATAAATAGCACTGCAATGAACATCTTAGTATATATCTTTCTATATATATACAAGCTTTTCTACAGCATAAGTTCCTAGAAATTCACATTGTTGAGTCAAAAATATGTGTATACTTATATTCCCTCTTATCCTTTTGATGTCTTTATCAATGGTTAATAAGCCCTAAGCAGTTTCAGGTATTTCCATTTATAATTGATTTGCATCGTATAGGTAAATCTTTTTATTTATTTGTTTTTGAAAATCTGGTTATTCCTACAAATTTCCTCTTTGAAATTAACTTTAGGATCATTTCGTTTCAATACCAAACTATACCACTGGGAGTTTCATTGGAATTGCTTTAAATTGGGTTTACATTGGGGAAGGATTGTCTGGCTTGTCATTTTTTAAAAAATACATTTTATTGATTTTTTTACAGAGAGGAAGGGAGAGGGATAGAGAGTTAGAAACACCGATGAGAAAGAAACATTGATCAGCTGCCTCCTGTGCACTCCCTATTGGGAATGTGCCCGCAACCAAGGGACATGCCCTTGGCCAGAATCGAACCTGGGACCCTTGAGTCCGCAGGCTGACGCTCTATCCACTGAGCCAAACCGGTTAGGGCTCTGGCTGGTCATTTTTTATCGTCACAGCCAAAGATATAACAGTCCTCCCCATTTTTTTAAAGCTTTGTTTTGTGTTATTTTCTTCATACCACGTCATCACTTCTGGAAAATGTATTGTTTTAAATTGCCACTTTTATGAGTGGGGTGTTTCCCCATTATCTTTTCCGATTAATTATTGTGGAGATGTAGCTTTTTTTATGAAGCTGGTAATAGGGTAATTGGAGTTTGAAGCTATGACACTGAATTCTGCAAGACTCCTTGAGCGACACTTTCACATCTGGTTCTGCGTCCCATGGACCAGAGAAAAGTGTAAAGCCATTGCCCTCATGGGTGCCAAGAAATGGCTTTGAAGGCATTTACTTAGCAACTGAGAGTAACTGGGTAGTATGAAATCCATTGAGTCTTTTTAGGCATGCCTTAATACTGGTTACTTCCCAAGTCCGTATAACTTTAAGGCAAGAAAAACAAGTGTACCAACTGGTTGCTTAGTTGGTTTCACTTCCACTAGTTTTTCACTCATCACTTTAAAGCCAGGTTTGGGTGTCAAGCCAATGCAAATCTCGAAACTGTTATCTGACCTTTAACACGGTGATCATAGGTGTCCCACCTATTTCATGGAGGTGCTGAGATTAACTGTTTAGAAGTACTTTGGAAACCGTTACCATGGTTTTGTACTTATTTAAATGCAACTTCTCTGAGCCTAAGTAACTCCAACTATGAAACCGTGAACTCATGGTTCCAAAGTTCGTAGCATATACTAACTGAATAGAGAGATTTGTGGTTATTGTTATTATCATCACTCAGTACTGAAACCGTTCGTTACAAGTACAGCAAACATGATTCAAACTGGTTTAAATAATAAGGAAGGTCATTGGTTCATGAAACATGTCATTGAGAAATGGGATAGACCTCAGGGTTAGTTCAAACCAGTGACTCAATGTTGTCATGAAGGACTTGGGATCTTTCTATTTCTTTGCCGTCATTTGTAGGATTGAGGCTCCATGCTTTCTCACACATTCACCCATATTCAGATGAAAGAGAGAGGGAGTGGGAGAGAAAGTAAGAGTTAGAAGCTGGCTTCCCGGGCTGTCTTAGGGGACCCGGGGATCTCCCCAGCAACCATTCCCCTCCACTCAAGTTAGCCCACGTGCCCAATTTTGAATCAATCATGGTGGTAGGCTATTAGGAATTATCTGATGGCTTAGATCAAGTTTTCTCAGCCCCAGAACTTTTTACTTTTTGGGCTGGATAATTCTTTGCCGTGGAGGGGTTGCCCTATGGATTATAACACCCCAACATCTACCCACTAGATGTAAGTAGCAATCACATTGCCAGAAGTCCTCTGGAGGCAAAATCACCTTTGGTTGAGAACCACTGGCCTAGATACATCAGGTTTTACCTCTAGAACCAGAAGTGGGGCCAGCTCCCTACAAACTCATTGCTGAATGGGGGAGAAGCAGATAGCCACTTAAAATCTGGGCAGAAATAGGAAGTAGGGAAATGGGTGCTGTGAGGGCAACACAGATGTTCACCACGATTCCTTTGGGCCTGGAAAACCCCTGAGTCTCCAGTGCAAAAGCCTCTGAGGGGAGCAGCACTTACTAGTGTATAATGAAGTCTTATTGGTGCATAGGCAGTGGGTAGGCTACAACAAATGTACAGCTTTCTGAAAATACAATGGAGAGAGCTGGGGACAAGCACTAGGGAGACAGGGATGCTCAGGCATTGGGAAAAGAGACAGGAAGGAAAAGCTGAAATTGACAGAAGCCAACTTCTGTTATAATCCTTGGCCAACTATGGCTTTCTGGCCAATGTCCAGTTGGCAGACATGTTTTATTTGACCCACACAGTTGGACCGCACAGTTTGTAACACACATTTTTTACTTGGTTGCAAGATTTTATATTTTTAAAAATTGAGAGAGAGAGAGAGAGAGAGAGAGAGAGAGAGAGAGAGAGAGAAAGAGAGAGAGAAACATCTATTTGCTGTTCCACTTATTTATGCATTCATTAGTTGCTTCTTGTATGTGCCCTGCCTGGAGATTGAACCTGCAACTTGATGTATTGGGACGACACTCTAACCAACTGAGCTACCTGGCCAGGGTTGGTTGCAAGGTTTTAAATTGAGAGATTTAACATAAAAATCCAGATTTCTGTCTGCTCTTTCAGAACGGGAAGATCTTCCACCACTGGACCGTTTATCCTTGCTGCCTAACCCTTGCCTTCTTTAGACAGGGCCTGAGCTTTCCAACCCACCATCCTATCGTCACCCCTACACTTTGGCAGAATATTTTTGTTAAAATAGGCTAAACTGATATAATGACCAGACCCCAAAATATAATGGCTCAAACACAACAGAAGTTTATTCCTCATTTACTTAATAGTTCGTGGCAGATGGTCCAGGTCTGTGAGCAGCCCTCCTCCAAGTGATGAATCAGGGATCCAGGATTCTTCCTTCTTGAGACTCCACCTTCTTTCTTGGGACTCCAACACCCCTAGGGCTGTGTCATCCTATGCATCCAGCTGATAATGTGTAGAGGAGACAAACCCACCTCAGCCCAAAGTAGCACATATCATATCCACTCACACCCCATTGGCAAGAACTGTTCATATGGCCACATCAAGCCTCAAGGAAGGCTGGGAGATATAGTCCTAGGTGAGCCAACACGTCCCAGCCTCAGCTCTGTTATTACAGAAGGGCAGAACAGATGTTGGTGGACGTCAAGCCATCTGTACCTTATATGAAATTGTGGGGAGAATTCTTCAGCCATTTAATCACAGACACCCTGGAGGTTCCTGTAGCCCAGTCGTAAATATGCAGGAGATTCTTGGACTTGAACATATTGCATCAGTCTCTTCCAGGTATGGCTAAATTGGGAGACATCATCTCCTTAGGCCAGTGGGTGTACGAAAAATGTGAAACCATGCAACACTGCGAGGGACAGTGCAAGCGTCTAAGGAGCCGCATCCACGGCCTGCTGCAGCCTCTGCGAGAGCTCCAGGCCCGAGGAGAGGGGAACCTGCCCCCTGGGATCATCACAGCCCTGAACAATTTCCAGGCTGCCCTCCAGGAAGCCCAGAAGAAGATAGATAAGTTTAGCAGTAAGTCCTATCTCCATAAGTTTCTAAAATCAGGGAAGAACAAAGAACTCTTTACAGATGTGAACAGTAAGCTAAACGATGTCTACCAGGAGCTCTCACTGACGCTGCAGGTGTATCAGGTGTCTATTTCCAGCATCAGCAAAGAAGCCTGGAAACAAGAGGATCAGCAGGATGCAGAGGAAGACTGGCGAGTCTTCCAGAATCTAACTGGTAAGGCTTCTTTTGTCATGGGGAGTGAATGGGGGCATTTCAGTCTCCTTTTGATTTAGCAGAGGAGCAGGAAGGCTGAAGAGGTTTGAGCAGATGTTATTCATGTGACACAGAGCTCCTAACATCCAGGGGCCCAGATATGGGAGGGTTGGTGAAATTTGGGCAGGCCAGAGTAGGAGAGAGGGTGGGGATATTGACACTAATGTCTTCTTTGCCTCTTCATTCTCTCTTTGATGTGATACCTAGAATTCCAGATGCAAATTCCTTCCAGCCTTAGTTTTTCCAGGACCTTCTGTTAATATGTAAATTAACGGGAGGAAGCATTAACTAATTAATTAAGCAAACATGAATTGAGTATAGTCTTGTGCCACTTAATGGCAGGGATACATTCACTGAGCAGTTTCAGCAATGTGGGAACATCAGCGTGCACTTACATAAACCTAGATTGTCTAGCCTACTGCACACCTGGGCTGTACGTTATAACCTATTGCTCCTAGGCCACAAGCCTGTACAACATTCGACTGTACAAACCAAGAAAAGATTAAGTCAAGAGAATATGATGCAATCAGGAGACATAGTAAACACAAGATATATGAGGTTGCTGCTGGCATAATATTGCGTACGGTTTTACAGTAAACGTTTTTTCGTAAGTAGAAAGTATACTCTAAAATGATAATAAAGCCCTGACTGATTTGGCTCAGTGGATAGAGCATTGGCCTGTGGACTCAAGGGTCCCAGGTTCAATTCCAGTCAAGGGCATGTACCTGGGTTGTGGCACATCCCCAGTAGGAGGTGTGCAGGAGGCAGCTGATTGATGTTTTCATCTCATCGATGTTTCTAACTCTCTATCCCTCTCCCTTTCTCTCTGTAAAAAATCAATAAAATATATTAAAAATAATAATAAAATAAAATGATAATAAAAAGTATAGTATAGTATAGTATAGTATAGTATAGTATAGTATAGTAATTACATAACCCAGCAACCCAGTCACTTATTATCAAGTGTTATGTACTGTACATAATTGTATGTGCTGTGCTTTTATATGACTGGCAAGGGAGTAGGTTTGCTGAGACCAGCGTCACCACAAACACATAAGTAATCACTGTGGTACAACACTAGGTGATAGGAATTTTTCAGCTCCATTGTAATTTTATGGCCCGCCTTCATATACGCAGTCCATCGTTGACCTCAACGTCATTATGAGGCGCACAACTGTACCTATCGTATGCCAGCTAGTGTTCCATGTGTTTGAGACATAACGCAGAGAAAAATAGACAAAAATCTCTGCCCTCTTGAAACATAAAGTCTGCAGATAGAGGCCTAAGTCATTTTATCTAAAAGCGATGAAAGCCATACGCAGGGCAATGAAGTAGAAAGTGACAGCGGGTGCAGACTGAGTGTTCGGGGAAAGCCTCTCTGACCAGGGGCATCGGAACGGACGCCTTGGATAATGAGAAGGAGCAGCCACGTGAAGATGAGGGAGAGGAGCGTTCCCAGCAGAGAAAGCAGGAGATGCAAAGGCCCTGAGATGGGGAATAGATGCGGCACATGCAAGGAACAACCAGAAGGCAGGATGGCTTTGGTGGGGTAGACATGGAAGAGAGAGTAGTATGAGATGGATGTGGAAAAGCAGGCCAGAAGATACAGGAGCAAGGTCATACGGGGCCATGAAGGCATGAAAAGAAATGTAGATTTTATTCTGAGTCATAGGAGCCGGTAAAGGGAGGTCTTGAACATGGGCCTGTCATGATTTGGCTTGTATTAAGGAGCATCACATGGGCTGCCATGTGGCAATGGACTGTAATGGTACGTATTAGTCAGTTGCTATACGAACACTGCAATAACAAACCATCCCAAAACTCAGAGGCTTGAAACAATAGCCGTTGATTCTCCTGCTCAGAGATCTGTAGGTCCATTGGGGTTCCTCTGATCTTGGGCCTTGGCTGGGCTGGGCTCTAGGCAGCAGGTCTAATTTGGGTCTGTTTCACGTGTCTCATTCTGGAGCCAAGGTTGTAGGAGCAGTGAGTACTTGGAGAATGTTCTTTTGGCAGAATTGCAAGAAGGCAAGCTCCACAGTCCCAGCACCTTTCAAGCCTCTACTTGTGTCTACTAATATTCAAAGCCATTGATACAGCCAAGCCCAGCGTGAAGGGACAGGGAAATACAGCGTTCCCGCTATGAAGCTGTAGGGGTGTGGATGTCTAAGACTATCACCTAGGAGTGAAGAATTGGGACCAATCCTTCCACACACCCCAGAGGGCAAGAGTGGAAATGTGAGCCTAGTTAAGAGCCACTTGGAGAACAGGTAAAAGATGACGGTGGCTTGAACTAGAGTGGCCCTTGAACTTGGTAGACTTAGTGGAGGACAAGGCTCTAAGGGGATGAAACATGGGCTCGGTTGGAATAGGGGGTGACAGTAGAGCCAGGGCCACCAGAAGAGGGAACAGAGCGTTAGGATGGGCACAAATGTGGCCTCTTTGCCCCTTTGCAGATCCTGGTGATATGAATTCTAAAGTCTTCCCTTTTGTAAGGATTGTGGGTGGAGAGAGAGGAAGTGAGGAGAGGGTAAGGGATATTTGAATGAACCTTCTGGTCACTGGATCCCAGCAAAAATAACTGTTTCTGACGTGGAAAGTGGTCCATCCCCAATCAGGTCAGCAGGAGACACTCAACCAGGACAAACCGCACTTAGAGGAGACCTGTGGGCAAATGGGTTTTTTTCTAGACCAGGGAAAGTGAGGCATCTGTAATCCTCCAACCAAACACCCAACAAAGAGAAACAGAATCAGGGTTTGGGGGCCAGGGGAGAGAGGTGTGTGCAGGGGCCAACGCAGCTAAAAGACAGGATTGACCCCCAGCCCTCCTAACCGTCAGCACTCATTGGCCCACTTCCTGGTAGAGGTGGGGGGCATGTTGGTGTCATCAAGTTGGAGGACAGGATTTACTTTCTGATCTTGCTCTTCAGTTTTTAAAAACACTTTTATCAAGTAATACATCCACAAGGTACAAAAAGCGCTCAGCCTGAGAAGTAAAGCTCCTCCTCACCCTTTACCTTAAGGGACCTGTTTCCTTCTCAGACATACTCTCCGTTACCAGTTCGTTGAATAGCCTTCCAGATATTTAAGAATATCGTGTGTTTTTTGTCATTGTTACGCAATCAGTAGTATCCTAAACACACTGTTCTGCTTTTCTCATTAAATCTTGAATATTCGTCCATATTAATTTCCATAGAGTTGCCTCATATTCCTTAGTATACGTGGGCCAGATATATTTAAACAACTCCTTATTGATGGACACTTGAGTTGTGTCCAGTTTTTCACAATTGTAAGTAGTCCTGCCTTAAGCATCCTCACATATATTTCAGGATATCTTTAGGAACAATTCCTATAAGTGGATCAAAGAGTATGAGCACTTTACTTTTTTTAACAGATGTCCACAGCCTCCTCCCCGCCCCCC
>PVJC01044245.1:0-14181 GCA_004026665.1 Murina feae
CAGCCTTGAACAGACTATCATCCTACAGCTGGAAGGCTGGGGATGGTTGGGGGGGAGTTGGGAGATCAACTGAAGGACTTGCATGCATGCATAGGAGCATAATCAGTGGACACGGGAAACTGGGGGTTAGGGAGGAGGGGGGGAAGGGCAAGGGGAATAAATGGAGATCTATCTATCATCTGTTGTAATACTTATCTATCACTTGTTGTAATACTTTAAGCAATGAAATAAAAAAAAGTGCTTAGCCAGTGCCCAGTATGTATGTGTATTATCTATAACTTCTTAAGTCTTTTTATCAATATTGAAATATTCTCAAGTGTCTTCCATCTAAAATATAAAGTCCTTGTGGATCCCACAAACCACTCCAACTATTGCCTCATTTAATTGCTACAACATAAGAAATGAACAAATATTCTGTGTATGTTGTGCTCAGGTCCTCCTCTCCCCTCTCATTCATTCTTCAAATTCTTCTAATCTTGCCAAGGTCACCAATGACTGGAATGTTGCAAGATACAAAAGATGCTCTTCTGTCCTTATTTAAACTTTCTGAAAAATTTCCATGGCTTCTGAGCATGTCCTCATAACTGCTTTTTATTTCAGTACCCTCTTGATCTTAGTTCTCTTAACATTCTAGAATAACCTGCACAACTTTTGCTGCCCAATTCTTCTCTACCCAAACTTTTACTATCGTGTTCTATCTAATGTCTCCATCCTTCTCATGACTTGGATTACTATCTGCATTAGTCACTACAGGCCGTGTTATGCTATGGTCACAAATTAATCCTGCAATATAAAGGATTTCAAACACAAGAATGATTTATTTTTCACTCATGGCCAGTGAGAAGACCAAGCAGATGCCTTGTTTTGTCACTGTCTCATGAAATGGCATCCGTGACCACCAGATTAGGGAAGATAAAACATGGAGAACTTCCACTACCCCTTAAGTGCCTCCAACTTTACAGTGACAGAAGTCACTTCCACAGCCAAAACTATGCATATTACCCAACCCAAATGCAAAGGAGATTTTGAAGTCATATGATGTGCCTATATAGAAGAAAAGAACTGCATATGGTGAGTTCTGTAAATTTCTACTATAGTATCTATATGCCAATAACTCACCAAATGGTATGTCTAGATTAGACCTGTCTTCTGACCTCCAGATCTGTTTAAGTTGAAACTCCTGGTTACAAGTGATAGAAATTTAACTCAGATGAATTATGGAGATTAAATAATTTGAAAGATTATTAGACTGCCTTTAACAATCTAAAGTCTGAAACATCTTCCAGAAATGAAATGGAACCAAGGAAACTAGAACCCAAGAAGAACTATGTGCAGTTACTGCTTATATTCCTTTTTCTGTATGTGTCTAATTCATAATTTCCTTTTGCTTCTATCTGCATGTTTCTGTCTCCAGTCATCACAGCAGAAGAAGATAACTGCCAGCTCCTGGGTTTCAAAGTCCTCTGTTTTGGCCAGCAGAAGAAGGTATGACTCCTCTTCATCAGTACTGTGTTTTAAATGCTAGCCAGAAATGCTTATTGTCCAGATTGGGGTATGTGTCAGCTCCCTGGCTAATTTATTGTTTCCAGAGGTCAGCAACCAAGTTAGTGATCAGCAAGAAGTAGGAAGTGGACTAGGCAATTCTTAGAAATTAAGGGAAGTTCAGAAATAAACAAGAGTATATGTCAATTTTTTAAAAAAAATTGTAATAGATTGAGCAAATAGTTAACAGATGCTTACCATATTCATGATCTTATTCTGGACACTAGATATCCATTACTGAACACAATATGACAGAGCCCCTGCCCTTAAGGAAGGATCTCTATTCTTCTGGAATAAAACTAATATAACAAAATAAACAATATAATTTGATGTGATCATAAATATTATACAATAAAATGGGATGAAGAGTGGTAGAGTGATACTCTTGATGGGATAATCAGCAATGGGCTGGCTCTCTGAAGAGGTGGTATTTGAACAGAGACCTAAATGAAATGTGAAAGCTAGTTATGAGAATATCTGAAAGAAAGAGTGTTCCAGGCAGAAAGAAGAGCAAATATAGAGGTTCTGAGGTGAGGCTGGAATGAGTGTGGTATGTCCTAGTAAGAACAAAAATGTCAACGTGACTGAGAAAAGTGAGCGAGGGCCAGGATGGTAAGAACTGAGCTTGGAGAAGCAGGCAGGCTCAGGTCATGGAAAGATTTGATGGTTCTGCTCAGGAATTTGGATTATAAGCTGAACATAGTGGCAAGCCTTTGAAAAAGTTTGAGAAGCAGGGAGACATGATCTGATATACATATTTAAAAAATTATTCTGGCTGTTCTGTTGATAGTAATCTCTAGCAGAGTGGGAGTAGAATTAGGGAGCTCAATAGAAAACTGTGGCAGCTGTTCAAATTAAAGAGGACATCAACTTGTACTGGGGTGGTCACAGTATGGACAGTGAAAAGAAGTAGTTGGACTGTGCTTATATTTTGAAAATAGAGCTGCCAGATCCTCTAATAGACTAGGTATAAGGAGTAAGAGAAAGGGAAGGATCTAGTGAGATTCCTAATTTTTTAGCTGGAGCACCCAGATAGATGGCAATACCATTTACTGAGATGGGAATGACAGGGAGAAGCAGGTTTAAATATTGAGTGATTATTCAAGTTATGGATTTTTGGACAAATTAAACTTGAACTAACAGATGTTCACAAGATGAGAGCCACTGGCTTATTGACAATATAAATCCAAGGGATTGGATGTGTCACAGGCACATCAAATCAAGCATGCTTGAAACTAAGCTCACAAGCTTCCCACATTCTTCTCTTCAATTTGTAGCATCTCCTTGAAAGAAAATATCCAATCACCAAGTTACAATTTCTTTCAAAGTCAAAATAGTCGTTGCATCCCACCACTTGTCATAGAAATGATCATGCCATTCCCTTGCTCAAAAGTATTCAAGAACTTTTCCATGCTCAAAGATAAATCCAAACCCTTTCCCATGACCCACAAGGTTTCAGTTGACTGAACCACTGCTGTCCTCTCAAGCTTTATCTCATATCTCAAATGGTTATTCTCTAGTGTATTCTGCTTGTGTCATACTGGCCTTCTTTCAGTTCTTTGAACAGATGCAAACTCTCTCCTGTAAACTTGTCTATTGTTTACAAAAATACTCTTTCTTCAACTCTGTGCAATTTATTTTCAATAGGCAGTATAACTTTGTGGTAACAAGGGCAGGCTCTGCAGCTACAGAATCTAGGAAAACCACCTAAATTTTCTGTGTATTTAAGTTGGTTGAACTTATTCAATGAAGATATATACTTTTGTGAGGATTAAATATGTTCTCTGGGTCCAATTTTAGTGTCCCATCCTCTTGATGCTGGCTGTCCCAGACCTGATTTAGCTTTCCCTAGTAGCTGTGCCCATGGTCCATTCTATATATCTTCATTTCTCTGATCACAGTTGTACTTTTGGGTGACCTTAAAGTTAGAGTTACTCCATTCCTGAGTCATCTGCCTCTGGCAGTTAAACACATTAGTTCAACATATATCACAAAATGAAGTAGTGCATGTGCTACACAGCACTAAACACAGTGTTCTGGAGAGGTATCATCACTAAATCTGCACCTAACTCTGTTAACAGTTTCAACTTTAGTCATTAAAGAAAGTAGTGCAGGTAAAAAAGTAATTCCCTATTAAACACAGGGTTTCACAGATATAATACTACAATGAGTCATTCAGATACCTACCTCTGTGAAAAGTAGCTTCAACATATGTTCTTAAAGAAATGTACATGTAGCTTGTGTTGCTGAACAGTGTTTCACACAGATATCACTGTAGTGAGTCATTCACATATCTAATTGTGTTAAACACCATTTCAACATAGGTCACTAAAGAAAGTAGTGCATTCACCACATACCACTAAACATAGTATTTCACAGAGATGGCATTATAGTCAATAGATACATGTGCAACAGAACAATTTTTAGCACATTTTGGAAGGAAGGAGTGGGCCAAAGCTAGAGCTTCTCTGTTTTTCTTGCTCCTTCTCACTCCTCCAATTTCTACCTCATTCCACAGCCTGCAATTCCCATACGACCATTTCCATAGTTCAAGGGATGAGCACACACATACCTGTTTCCACAAAAATCCACTTATGGATTCACTCCAATACTTAGGAATGTTTTATTGTCCTTGGACTGGAGCCCTGCACAATTCCATTCTCCACAGAGAGCACCCCCACCTTCAGACCTCCTCTGTGTATTCCCCAGCAGCTTTAGGGAGGGTCCACCATACCTAGAGGGACTAGGAAGGCTTTCAGTAAAATCCATGTCTTCCCTCCTGGGCCTCAATTATTTCCAATCACCTAGTCTCAAACATGGGTCTAGTTTATAATAAATCCTGCTTCTTAGGTTGAGCACTTCATCAGGAACCCCAGATAGGTTTCAACACTCCGTTTCCATTCTCTTTGACATCTCCCTGCTGGAGTGAAGGGCTAACTAACATGACTCCTCCTTCCAGGTGATCCAATGGGTACTTGGAAAGAGACATACGCATACATACAGACATAGGCATACCCCCAAATAACACGTACAGATTCTCCAAACAGAGTTGCCTAAATCTTTATTAAAGAAGAGAAACAATTCCTGACAACACAGTGATCAGCTCAGCTCAGGACCCCTCTGGAGGTAGCATTTTACTCTATTATGCAAAGCTGTGTCAGTCCCTCTTTGTTCATTTTAGTGCTTTTAAGACTGTGCCCTGGGGGCCTGTAGGTGCATAAGAAATTTCCATTACCAGGCAACTTACCTCTTAATGGCCACCACTTAGCTACACAAACACCTGGCAGAAGCTCTAAAATGAGTTTTCTTTGTCTTGCTTTTTTGAGTGTGGTCACTTTGCTGGGCAGGGCGCTCAGCTGTGATTTCAGTGGGCCCAAGGGGGTCCAAATTGAGGATATAGTATCCTCTAGTCTAAGTAAGTGCCTGGACTGGAGATGCTGATGGGATAACAATGTGCTGTTCTTGAGGTTACCTATAAAATGATTTGAATGATTTTTAACATCTGTATTTGCCTTAGACTGAATGTTCTATGTTTGTCCCCATATCCTAGTACCTGCCACATAGTAAGTGATCAATAAATATTAATCAATGAATGAATCTTCTGGAAGTATGCATAGGTGATCATACTTGTAGATATAAGGGAGGAAAGAATTCAGAGAGCTGTAATGTCTTAGTGGGTGGTGGAAGGTATAAGAGCAGAGAGGGAACTAGCCAAGTTCACTAAGCAGTAAAGGACTCTAGGAGGTAAATTTTTATAGGTTTGTTCTGCCAGCTACTATTGGTCCAGATGAAGAGGTGAAGTCTTGAGGCCCAGGGATATAACGCAGACAAAAACTCAGTATCGTGAAGTGGCAACTTTCCCAAGGAGGAAGCCAATGCAGGAAAGAAAGAATAAGTTTCAGAGGCCTGAATAAGCACCCTGGTAGGGAAACAGTCCTGGTGTACACAGAAGCTGGATACTGGCAATTAGAACTTTGGCTCAGGGTAGCTGGCAACAGAAAGCTGATACACAGGCCCAGATGAACTCATGAACAGAAGTCACCAATTCACATACCCAGAATATGGATCCTAAGCACAGAACTATGGGGTCTGAGCAGCAGGCCTGGAGTAGCATCAAAATTTGAGTCAATATTTTTATAAGAAAGAGGCTGTGCATCCTGTCTAAGACCAGAACTAGGCTCCAAGTGTTGGCAGGATGGAACCCCCAAGTGGAAACTGACTTGACTGTGGGAAAGTTTACAAACTAATGGCAGGGAGCCAGGCAGCTCCTGACAACAGAGAATGATGGGATTAAAATATATGCCTGAACTATTCCAACTTCCTTGGCATGGTCACATTCATTTCTATTTATTCCTATATGTTTATTTTTGCTCTTCTTTTTTCTTCTTTTTGTCAATTTCAGCTATTACTTCCATTATTATTATTATTATTATTATTATTATTATTACTGCTTTTATTAAATAGGTAATATATGATTACTTTTTTATATTTATTTATATGATATTCTGACTTTAACATTACTACTCTGAAATTCAGCTCAAGACCAATATATTTTAAGAAATCATTTTTTACCCTGACCCTATTCTGATGGAAATTCTGATTGTTTCTTCTGTCCATTCAATATCATCTCAATTATGGTCACTTTGTAAACTTTCTAGAATTTCATTTACACCCATTGAAATATTTCAAGGATAGTATCTATTTCCTTAGTAATATCCATTATCAATTCATTCATCAAAAGCACATATTGAGTACTTTTTCTGTACTAGATGTTGTTTAATGTACAGATTGATTGCTTTCAAAAGGAGAAGTTGCTGATCAGTACAGAAAATATATTTATTGTCAGATATCTTTTTTAAAAAAAAGAATTAAATAGTAAAGTGGTTAATATTGTGAATGCTGATTAAACAACCAAACTCAGTCCAATCTTATGGTAGGAATAATAGTTGGTCTAACCTAACTGGATTGACCGTTTGCCAGCTTTTTTTTTTCACAGCCTCAAATGTAGCCTTCTGATACCTGTTCCACTGACAGGGAAGTTAGTTGTTCTTGCTAAAGGTCATCATTATTGTAGGCTGCTCTATCTTATTGCTCCTAACCTGGGAGTATTCCCTTTAACAGGTTCAATTTTCATAAATTCTCCTCTGCTCCTTGGAACAGCCATAATTTAGTGCCTCCAATTAAATGAGGAAGCTAAAATTTCATACATAGTTAACTGCATCTTTAATCAGTATTTGGTGCCTAGAAAAAAAGTCCCCAGTGGACATTTGCCCCTACAAGTCATGCTGTACTGAAAAACTGGTGCCTGTTTGTAGACTGTTTCTCCTTCAAATGTTCAAGTTCAGCAATGATATCTGTTGGACAAGTGGAGAATGTTTCTAAGAAAATTAGCATTCAATGCTACTCTAGGGTATCTGACAGAGAGATGGAATTGACTTTAACTTCCTTCAGGTAGATGAGTCAATGGTTATATTATCTACTGTTCAACTCATGCTAAAAGAGTGAGGGTCCCCAAGAAGCTATCTATTCTTTTCCAATAGGTTATAACTGTTTGGAAGAAGCAGTTCATTAGCACAGTTGCTGACAGGACATCACCAATAATGGATTATTCAGATATGGCAACTCTTCCTATGTACTACTTCAAACCCCTGGGAAAAATATTTGCAAAGGTTCACACAGACATCTGACCACTGTGGGAAAGGGACAAAACCCTGGCTAGGAATTCGAGAGGTCTGGGCTCTGCGTATATCTCTGCCATCGACTCTTTATGTGAGCTCCAACATGGTCCTTCCAAAATCCTGTCTCTGTTTCTCCCTCTCTAGGACTCTAAGCTTTACCATTTACCTCTATAAACAGCAAGAGGTCTAATAACAAGTCCACATAAATGCTCATAGTTTCATTAGTCATAATAGTGCAAAAATGGAAATAACCCAAATGTTCATCAATTGGTGAATGGATAAACAAAATGCAGTATTCCCACACAATGGAACAACATGGATGAAGCTTGACTACATCATGCTAACTCTAAGAAGAGATATGCAAAAGATCACATATTATATCATCCCATTTATATTAAATGGACAGAATGGTAAAATTAATAGGGCAAAAGTAGATTAGTGGTCAGTAGGAGCTGGTGAGGAGGTTGGCAAGTACAGGTTCCCTTTTGGGGATGATGAAAATGTTCTGGAATTGGATGGTAGTAATGGTTGCATGACTTTGTGAATATACTATTAAAAGCCACTGAATTATACACTTTAAAATAAAAGAACCACCAGAGTAGCTTGTTGAAAATATGGATTCCAGTCCTCTCCCTTATAGGTCCAGCAATCAGGAAGTCAGAGGTGGGTATTGAATAATCTATATATTTAACAAATGGAGAGGTAACTCTAATTGTCAGATAAGTTTATTTAAAAAACTTTTGTAATGACCTTTTCCTAAGGGTTCTTCCAGTTCTCTATAACTTCTTTGTTATACACATTACTCATTTGTTAATCCATGAGCCATGTGCTGTGTCATTGAATCAATGTACCAGACAACCCCTTAGAGAGGTAGAGGTGGGTGGTATAGACAGTCCTTGTCCTAGTGGAACTTACATGTAGTACTTTGTATGCAGGGGATGATTCTAAATGCCTTTTAAATTTTAATTCACATTCTATTAAACCAAAATACAGTCATGTTCCACTTCATGATGAGAATACTTTCTGAGAAATATGTCATTAATCGATTTCATCATTGATTGAACATCACAGAGTGTACTTACTCAAATCTAGATGATATATCTGACTATACACCTAGGTTGTATATGTAATCTTAAGAGACCACCATTGTATATGTGCTCAATCACTGACCAAAATTACATTATGAGGTGCATAACTGTACTATAAAGAGAGAGCCCAGTCCTAGCTGGTTTGGCTCAGTAGACAGAGTGTCAGCCTACAGACTGAGGGGTCCCAAGTTTGATTCCAGTCAAGGGCACATGCCTGGGTTGTGGGGTCAATCTCCAGTAGGAGGCATGCCGGCTGATCAATGATTCTCTCTCATTGATGTTACTATCTCTCTCTCTCTCCCTCTCCCTTCCTCTCTGAAATCAATAAAAATATATTTAAGAGAGAGAGAGAGAGAGAGAGAGAGAGAGAGAGAGAGAGAGAGAGAGAGAGCCCAGCCTGGTTAGGCTTGGTTCAGTGGTTGCGCATTGACCTATGAGCCAGGAGGTCACAGTTCAATTCCCGGTAGGGGCACATGCCCGGGTTGAGGGTTCGATCCCCAGTGTGGGGTGTGCAGGAGGCAGCAAATTGGTGATTCTCTATCACAATTGATGTTTCTAACTCTCTCTCCCTTCATTTCTGAAATCAATAAAAATATATTAATAAAAAAAAAAAAAACAGAGAGAGAGAGCCCAGCAAACCTTCTTAATAAAATCATTTTAGGTGGAAAAAATCAGGGTATCAAACTGTGGCTTTCAACCAAATTACCCTCCTCAGGTCTAGTCCTGCAGAGCCCATGGATGTCTTTCAGAACCCATGTTTGGTTAAATTTATAACTAGAGAGACTGGATGGCCTTTTGGAGGAGTTTGGTCATATGAAAAGCTCCACAGTGAGGCATTATTTCTGTGGCAGCTCTAGTTCATGGCAACACAGAAGGCTGGATACATTCAAGGTTTCAGGGAAAGCCTTTCTAAATCATAGATGTGTGGGTAGGGGTTCACAGCAGATGACTTTCTTGGGACAGGGAAAATGTTGCTTTTCACACTATCAGTGGCTGTCACAAAGCCTTGAAAATTCTGAGGTTAGCCTTGAGAAAAAAATGAAACCACTGCATAATGGTAGGATTGAAATTTCAGAAATAGTGCCACATTGTCTAGTGCTTAATGTTTGGAGACAAATTGTCTGAAAGATGCTAATGTTTTTAATGCAATAGAAAATTATGCATTCTCAGCCAATAATAGGCATTCAGTAAATTTTTAGAATTTAATTGAGAAAAAATAAATGATAGAACAGGTTTTATAAATAGGGAGGGCACCTAAAGAGTTCACAGAATTTAAGTATTCTTGGCTAATTCTCCTGCTGCCCATCTTCTCTACATCTCAAGAGCTCTCATGGTCTTCAAAGGGGCCTCTGCAGAACAAGAGAAGTGAAGATATAGGAGGAGGAGATAATTATGTAAACAAATAATTCATTTTTCTTGCAAAAATATTTCTGCTTTACATAGAGCTAACCAAGAATATCCTTTAAAAAAATCTAGAGTGCTGGAAGGCTCATGAAGATCTTCTGGTTCTAGCCCCTGTGCCTCTTGACAGAACTAGGTAGGGCAAACCTGGAACAGGTTTATCTAGGGACTGCCATCCATCTGGTTGGTTGCAGCAGGGATTCACACTTATTTCTCCCCTTCTTTCTTCTCCCTCCATTCCCCTCTCCCTCTTTCCTTTACTTGCTCTACCTCTTATTTCCATGCCTCAGGACCTGATATAGATTCCAAGGAACAAGAGATAATGATTTTAGCTCCTGGCTCACTGTCATCTCTGTAATCCTACTCCTGTGTTAATTATTGGTGATTTCAATACCAATGTAGATGATCCTTTCAACACCCTGGCCTCTCAGTTCTTCACCCCTTCCTTTTTTCCACCAGCCTTGTTCTCCACCCATCTTCAGCCAGTCACTACAGTAGCTCATTCATTGCCAATAACTGCAACCCCTACAGCTGGAGTTTTATGTAGTCTATTCTCTTTTGGTCACTTTCAATCTTTCTGAATCACTTCCTTTAATACCCTATCTACAAGTGTCCCTTCAACTATAGCATTACTCCTACAAACTTTTCATTATCTCTCTCCTACCTGATGTCTTCTCTTCCCCCTTGAATTTCATGGTCAAGCATTTTAATTGCTTTCTGTATATATCCTCAAATACTTTGCTCCACTCTTAACTTTACTAAGCAAGACCACAACCTACTTTATAACTGTACTTGTATGATCATACATGACTAGGAATAACCCCACAGTGATAGTTGCTGGTCTTACTTTAAATTCACAGCCATGATACTCAAATTGATCTTTATTTTTGCTCAGCAGCCATACACTACTTGCCAGGTCCTTATAATCTGCCATTCTCCAATATGACTAGTTCATACCTCTCCTCCTTCACTAAACCTCCACCTCCTCCTCTCCATCTTCATTTTCAGTTGATAACCATGCTTCATCTTCACTGAGAAAATACAACCAATCAAAACAGTTTCCTTAGATTCCTGGCATGGCATCTACTTGCCTGTCTTCCCTCCTGTTAATTTTATAAACTGTTTGTGATAAACGTAATCTGCAATTCTTACTTCTCATCTTACTTGACTTAGCAACAGCTTATTTACAGAGTTGAGTATTCCCTTTTCCCAGAAACACTAATCACTTAACAATCAGGGATCCCAAACTCCTAGTTTTTCTCCTCACTCTCTGATTGCTCCTCCTCAGTCTCCTTTGCTGACTCCTCTTCATATCCCCAATCTGTAAATACTGGAGTTGCCTGGGACTTCTTCTCCATCTGCACCCAAGGTCAGTCCTGGGATTTCTCTATCTACATCCATTCCCTTGACGATCTCTGCCAATCTCTTAGCTTTAAATACAATCTACATGTTGATAACTCTCACATTTATATCTCCAACCTAGATGTGATCATTCTGTATAAAAAATTCAACCTTCCTATATCCCCAGCATTGCCAGTTGCACTTAATAGGTTGTATTTTGTTTGTATTTTAGCATGTAGCAACATTTAAGGAGCTATGTGATTTTTAGAGATGTTTGTTTTAAGATTTCCCCTATTAGAATTAGCTCCATTGAGACAGAATTATTTTCTGTGTTAATGCTAAAAATGGTACCTTCTGTGTAGTAGATTCTATTAAACCAGAAATTCCAGACAAACAGTCCTGGCAATTGGTATATCTTACATGAACCCAAGGTAATTAATGTTTAACAGGGAAGTTGAGGGAGCTCTAGCTTAATTAAACCTTCTATAGCTGCCCCCTCTTTATTTCTCTGGCTTAATTTTTTTCATTCTCTATCCTGCTCATATTGCTCTACCATACTAGCCTTTTTTAAAAAATTGAGGTATAATTTATATAATGTTATATTAGTTTCAGGTGTGCAATATAATGATTTGATATGTGTATATAGGGTTGGGCAAAAGTAGGTTTATAATGGTGAATATGTACACAAAGCACAGTTTATTATTATATTATTAATTATTGTTTAATTTTTTATATAAACAACTGTAAATTGCCTACCCAATGTGGCTCAGTGGTTGAACATTGGCCCATGAACCAGAAGGTCATGGTTTGATTACTGGTCAGGGCACACTCCTGAGTTACAGGCTTGACTCCCAGTAGAGGTTGTACAGGAGGCAGCAGATCAATGATTCTCGCTCATCATTGATGTTTCTACCTCTCTCTCTCTCTCTTTCTCTCTCTCTCTGAAATCAATAAAAATATTTTTAAAAAACAATATTATTATTAAAAGGCAGCACAAGATGTTTTTGGAAAAGGGAAAAACAACTGTAAACCTACCTTGCCCCACCCTGTATATTAAAAAATTATCATCATAAAAAGACCTGTAACATTCATCACCATACAAATTTACAAAAACATTTCTTTCTCTTGATGGGAACTTTAAAGCTCTGCCACACTGGTCTTTTTGTAGGTCCTATGTAACATGATGAACATCTACCAACTCGAGGGCCTTTGCACTTTATTTTCTCTCTGTTGGGAATCTTTTTCTGCAAAACTTGTCAGTTTATTCAGGATTATTTAGTTAAGCAGTTTAGTTAAGTTTATTCAGAGCTAATAAATATTCAGATTTATGCTTAAAAGACCCCTTGAGAGGTCTTTCCTGCTCCCATTATTCTCCATTCCCTACCTACTTTTCTTCATAGCACTTATCACTACTGTGAATTAGGTAATATTTTTATTTTTGTCTGTGTAGATTGCAATGTAAAAATAATAATATAATAGCTAATACTTGCTACATTCCAGATAATATTATAAGAATTTTGCATTTAACAATTTTTTTCAATTCCCAGAGTAACTCTAACATTATTATTATTACTACTAGAGGCCTGGTGCACAAAAGTTGTGCACTCAAGGGGGGGTCCCTCAGCCTGGCCTTTGCCCTCTCCCAGTCTGGGACCCCTCGGCAGATGTCCACCTGCTGGCTTAGGCCTGCTCCCCAGGATAACGGGCCTAAGCTGGCAGTCAGACATCCCTCTGGCAGCCCGGGAGCCTTCAGGGGATGTCCACTTGTGAGCGGGGAGCAGGCCTAAGCTGCAGTTGGATATCCTTAGCCTTGCTGAGGAGTCAGGAGAGGCTCCCATCACCACCACTGTACAGGTAGCTATCACCCTGGCTTGTGGCTGAGCAGAGATTCCCTGTGGGAACGCACTGACCACCAGGGGCAGCTTCTGCATTGAGCATCTGCCCCCTGGTGGCCAGTGTGTGTCATAGTGACCCATCATTCCCAGTCGTTCTGCTGTTAGGGTCAATTTGCATATTACCCTTTTATTATATAGGATAGAGGCCTGGTGCATGGGTGGGGGTTGGCTGGGTTGCCCTGAAGGGTGTTCGAATCAGGGTGGGGTTCCTGTTGGGGTGCTTAGCCAGCCTGGGTGAGGGGCTGGTGGCTGTTTGCAGGCTGGCCAAGCCCTCCAGTGGGGACCCTCACCCCATGAGAGTATGGCCAGCCTGGTGAGGGGCTGACAGCTGTTTGTAGGATGGCCACACTCCTTCAGGGTGGGGGTCCTCACTGGGGGGCCTGGCCAGCCTGGGTGAGGGGCTCAGGGCCATTTTCAGGTTGGCCACACCTCCTTCATTACCCTGGAGAAAGAACTCATTATGGAAATTTCCAAGTGCGGTATAAAAATATCCACATCAGATCAATATGATGTGCTGCAGAGGCAAGCTCTCTACCTGATCATCCCAATGGTGTGCTATGACCATGGCCTGGGTGCAGAGAAAAGCCTACTGGCTCTGAAGACCACCTATGCCAGCAATGAAGAGTTTAGCCTGTGGGTGTACAAGTGCAGCAGCCTGGAACAAGCACACACCATCTGCAAAGTTCTGTCCTTGCTTTTGACTCCTGTTGACAGCTGAGAAGGCGTGAGTCTGCCACCAAGCAGAAGTCGGCATCCGGGAAGGAAAGTTCGGCTGTTTTCTAAACAGTTGTTTTCAATCTGCAGTGCTGGACTAGCATGAAAATATGAAGTGACCCCTTGTTCTAGATTTTCTGGGGGGAAAAGTGCAACATATAAAACATTGGCCATTTGTTTTTCTATTCAAATGTGTCTATTAACGGTGAGTTAACTCAATGAAGTTATAAACTGGGAATAATAATAATAATCATCTATACTAATAATAACCTAGGAAGGAAAAATGGCGGCTGTATAGACAGACATGTCCTGCGCCTTGTTCCGGAGCAGATCAGGTGAGCAGCTGAAATGAGTAACATCCAGCCCGAATTGGCATAGGAGATTCAGCTGGGAGTGACAGTTTGCAGCCTGGTGACTGTTGGAGATCACAGGACAATCGCTTATTACTGAAGTTTCTCCTGGAGCAGCGACTCTGTGGAGGAAACTGCGCCATCTTAAAGGGGAGAGTGGCTATTATCACAA
>PVJC01044246.1:0-14206 GCA_004026665.1 Murina feae
TTGAGGTATGATCCCTCTATTCCCACTTGCTGAGAGTTTTTATCAAGAAAGGGTATTGGATTTTGTCAAATGCTTTTTCTGCATCGATAGATATGAGTACGTGAATTTTTGTTTCTCAATTTATGTGATGTATCACATTTATTAATTTGCAGATATTGTACCATCCTTGCATCCCTGGAATAAATCCTACTTGATCATTGTGTATGATCTTTCTAATGTATTGCTGAATCTGATTTGCTAGAATTTTGTTGAGGATTTTAGCATCTATGTTCATCAAGGATATTGGCCTGTAGTTCTCTTTTTTTTGTCGTGTCTTTATCTATTTTGAAATTAGAAAGAGCTCGGAAGTGTGCCTTCCACTTGAGTTTTTTTGAATAGTCTGAGGAGGATAGGTTTTAGTTCTTATTTGAATGCTTGGTAGAATTGCCCTGTAAAGCCATCCGGACCAGGGCTTTTGTTTGCTGGAAGATTTTTTATAACTGATTCAATTTATTCGGGAGTTATTGGCCTATTCAGTTTTTTTTATTCTTCCTGATTGAGGTTTGGGAGCTTGTATTTTTCTAAGAATATGTCCATTTCATCTAGGTTGTCCATTTTGTTGGAATAGAGTTGTTCATGATATTTTTTCATAATTCTTTGTATTTCTATGGGATCGCTTGTTATCTCACTTCTTTCATTTCTGATTTTGTTTATTTAGTTCCTTTCTCTTTGCTCATTGGTGAGCCTGGCTAGAGGTTCACCAATCTTATTTATCCTTTAAAAGAACCAGCTCTTGGTTTTGTTGACTTTTTGTATTTTTTTAATCTCTGTATCTTTTAATCTGTATTGTTGAAAGTGTTACATAGGTCCTCCTTTTTCCCCCAATAACTTCTTCCAGCCTGCCCCTGTCCTCCTCCCTGCTGCCCTCACCACCCGATTGTCTATGTCCACGGGTTATGTGTATGTACATGTAAGTTCATTAGTTGATCTCTTCCCACCCATCCTCCCCTGCCTTTCTTCTGAGGTTCAACAATCTGTTCATGCTTCTATGTCTCAGGGTCTATTTTTGTTCATCAGTTTATTTGGTTCATTAAATTCCACATATGAGTGAGATCATGTTTTACTTATCTTTCTCTTACTGGCTTATTTCACTTAGCATAATGCTCTCCATGTCCATCCATGCCGTTGCAAATAGTAAGAGGTCTTTCTTTTTTATTGCCGTGTAGTATTCCATTGTGTAGATATACACAGTTTTTTTATCCACTCATCTACTGATGAACATATAGGTTGTTTCCAATTTTTAGCTATTGTAAATTGTGCTGCTATGAACATAGGGGTGCATATATTCTTTCTGATGAGTGTTCCAGGTTTCTAAAAGTGGGATCACTGGGTCAAATGAGAGTTCCATTTTTAATCTTTTTGAGAAAACTTCATACTGTTTTCCATAATGGCTGTACCAGACTGCATTCCCACCAGCAGTGTGCTAGGGTTCCCTTTTCTCCACAACCTCGCCAACACTTGCTTGTTGATTTTTTGTTGGTAGCCATTCTGAGGTGATACTTCACTGTTGTTTTGATATGCATCCTCAGATGATCAGTGACTTTGAGCATTTTTTCATATGTCTTTTGGTTATCTGTATATCCACTTTGAAGAAGTGTCTAAATTATTTAGGTCCTTTGCCCATTTTTAATTGGATTGTCTTCCTTTTATTAAATTGTAAGAGTTCCTTATATATTTTGGAGATTAACCCCTTATTGGATGTATCATTGGCAAATATGTTCTTCTATGTAGTGGTCTCTCATTATTTTGTTAATGGTTTCTTTTGCAGAGCAGAAGCTTTTTATTTTAGTGTAGTCCCACATCTTTATTTTCTCCTCAGGTAGAAAATAAACCTATTGTCCTAGGTAAACATATTGCTATGAGAAATGTCTGAGATTTGGTGCCTATGGTTTCTTCTAGGATTTTTATGGTTTCACATCTTACACTTAAGTCTTTTATACATTTTGAGTTTATTCTTGTGTGTGGTGTAAGTTGGTGGTCTAGTTTCATTTCTTTGCATGTATCGTTCCAATTTTCCAAACACCATTTATTAAAGAATCTGTCTCTGCTCCAATGTATGCTCTGGCCTCCTTTATCAAGTATTAATTGAGCATAGTGGTTTGGGTCGATTTCTGGGTTCTCTGATCTGTTCCATTGATCTATATGCCTTTTCTTGTGCCAGTTACCAAGGTTGTTGTGAACACAGTGGTTTTGTATAACTTAATATCTGGTATTGTGATTCCTCCAACTTTGTTCTTCTTTCTCAAGATTGCTGCAGCTATTCAGGGTATTTTTTGGTTCCATATAAATTTTTGGAGTGTTTGCTCTAGGCCTGTGAAATATGCTGTTGGTATTTTAATAGGGACTGCATTGAATCTCTAGATTGCTTTGGGTAGTATGGACATTTTAATAATGTTAATTCTACCAAGTCCATGAAATAGTATAATTCTTACACTTGTTTATATCTTCTTCTATCTCTTTATTCAACGTCCTATAGTTTTCAGAGTACAGGTCTTTTACCTCCTTGTTTAAGTTTGTTCCTAAGTAGCTTAATTTTTTTGTTGCAATGGTAAATGGGATTGTTTTTTGGTTTCTCTTTCTGAGAGTTCATTATCCTATATAATAAAAGGGTAATATGCAAATGGACCCTAATAGCAGAATGACTGGGAATGACTGGTCACTATGACACACACTGACAACCAGGGGGCAGACACTCAATGCAGAGGCTCTGCTCAACCACAAGCCAGGCTGACAGCTGCCAGTACAACGGTGGTGGTGGGAGCCTCTCCTGCCTCAGCAGCACTAAGGATGTCCAACTACAACTTAGGCCTGCTCCCCACTGGCAAGTGAATATCCCCCAAGGGCTCCTGGGCTGCCAGAGGGTTGTCTGACTGCCAGCTTAGGCCCACTCCCCCGGAGAGCGGGCCTAAGCCAGCAGGTGGACATCCCCCGAAGGGTCCCAGACTGTGAGAGGGCACAAGCCCGGCTGAGGGACCCCCCCAGAGTGCACAAATTTTTGTGCACCAGGCCTCTAGTTGGTGTATAAAAATGCTATGAATTTTTGGGTGTTAATTTTGTATCTTGCTACATTTCCAAATTCATTTATTGAATCTAGTAGCTTTTTGATGCAGTCTTTAGGGTTTTCTATGTATAATATCATTCATCTGTGAATAATGAGAGTTTTACTTCCTACTTTCCAATTTGGATGCCTCTTATTTCTTCTTGTCTGATCATTATGGCTAGAACTTCCAGTACTATGTTGAACAAGAGTGATGAAAGAGAGCATTTCTGTCTTGTACCTGTTCTTAGGGGAAATGTTTTTAGTTTTTGACCATTGAGTATAATGTTCACTATAGGTTTGTCATATGTGGCTTTTATTATGTTGAGATATGATCCCTCTATTACCACTTTTCTGAGAGTTTTTATGAAAAATGGGTGTTGGATTTTGTCTAATGCTTTTTCTGCAACAATTGATATCATGATTTTTGTCTTGAATCTGATTATGTGCTGTATCACATTTATTGATTTGTGGATATTGTACCAGCCTTGCATCCCCGAAACAAATTCCACTTGGTCATGGTGTATGACCTTTTTAATGTATTGCTGGATCCAATTTGCTGAAATTTTGTTGAGGATTTTAGCATCTTTCATCAAGGACATTAGCTTGTAATTCTCTTTCTTTGTTGTGTCTTTATCTGTTTTTAGAATTAGGGTAATACCTCATAGAGTTTGGAAGTGTGCCTTACTCTTGAATTTTTGGGGATTCTTTGAGGAGGATAGGTTATTCATGAATATTTGATAAAAGTCCCCTGTGAAACCATCCTGACCAGGGCTTTTGTTTGCTGGGAATTTTTATTATTATTACTGCTTCATCATTATTATTATTTTATTATTATTATTACTTCTTCATCACATTATTATTACTGCTTCATAATAATTTCATCATTAATTATTGGCTACTCAGGTTTTCTTATTCTTCGTGATTGAATTTTGGAAGGTTGTATTTATCTAGGAATATGCCCATTTCATCCAGGTTGTCCTGTTTGTTATAATAAAGTTGTTGATAGTATTTTTTTACGATCATATTTCTGTGGGGTCAGTTGGTAATTTTACGTCTTCCGTTTCTGATTTTGTTTATTTGGGCCCTTTTTTTGTTTCCTGGTGAGTCTGATTAGAGGGTCATCCATCTTGTTTATCCTTTCAAAGAACCAGATCTTGGTTTTATTGATCTTTTGTGTTTTTGTGGGGTGTTTTTTTTGTTTTTTTTTTGTCTCTGTGTCATTTATATCCAGTCTGATCTTTATCATTTCCTTTCTTCCACTTATTCTGGGCTTTTCTTGTTATTCTCTTTCTAGTTCTTTAAGAATTAGAAAGAATTAGTGTTAGATAACTTATTACCAGTTTTTCTTGTTTGTTTGTTTTTGAGGTGGGCCTGTAGTGCTGTGAACTGCCCTTTCAGGACTGCTTTCACTGTGTCCTATAGATTTTGGATTGTTTTATGTTAATATTCATTTGTTTCCAGGTTTTTAAAATTCTTTGATCTCTTTGGTAACCCATTCATTATTTAATAGCATGCTATTTATTTTTTATGTATTTAATTGGCTTTGAGTGTTTTTATTGTAGCTTATTTCTAATTTTATGCCATTATTGTCTGAGAAGATGCTTGATAAGATTTTAATCTTCTTGAATTTGTGGAGACTTAGATTGTGTTCTCACATGTGGTCTATCTTTGAAAATGTCCAAATTTCTTGCGCTTGGGAAGAATGTATATCCCATAGCTTAGGGGTGAAATCTTCTGAAGATGTCAGTTATTTCCATCTGATCTAGTGTCATTTAGGATTGCTGTTTCCTTATTGATTTTTTTGTTTAGAAGATTACTTTAGTGATATCAATGGGGTATTAAAGTTCCCTACTATGATTGTATTGCTGTCAATCTGTCCCTTGATATCCTCCAGAAGTTTTTTTAATCTATTTGGATTCTCCTGTATTTGGTGCATATATGTTTACCAGAGTTATAACCTCTTGTTGTATTGATCCCTTTCGCATTATGAAGTGGCCTTCCTTATCTCTGTTAAGGCCTTCACTTTGAGGTCCATTTTGTAAGAAATTAATATTGTTACCCCAACTTATTTTTCATTTCTATTTGCTTGAAATTATTTTTTTTTTACCCTTTCACTTTCAACCTGTGTGAGTCCTTTGTTTTGAGGTGCATCTCTTATAGACAGCATATATATGGGTCATGTTTTCTTATCCATTCAGCTAACCTGTGTCTTTTTTATTGGAGCATTTAATCCATTTACGTTTAACGTTATTATTGATAGGTACTTTTTTGTTGCTGTTTTTATTCTTTATGCCTGAGTTCCTTCCTCCCTTTTAGTTCTTCTTTTTACAGCAGGTCCTTTAGCATTTCTTGCATTACTGGTTTGGTAGTAATAAACTGCCTTAGCCTTTTTTTCTGTCTGTGAAGCTCCTGATTTTACTTTCAATTTTGAATGATAGTCTTGCTGGATAGAGTGTTCTTGGATTCAGTCCCTTGCTTTGCATCACTTTGTATACTTTATGCCATTCCCTTTCTGGCCTGATGTGTTTCTGTTGAGAAATCATTTGCTAGTCTAAAGGGAGATCCCTTGTGGTCACTTTCTGTCTCTCTCTAGCAGCCTTTAGAATTCTTTTTTTGTCTTTTACCTTTGCCAATTTAATTATGATGTGTCTTGGTGTCGATCTTTTTGGGTTCATCTTGATTGGGACTCTGTGCTTCTTGAACTTGTGTGTCTGTTTTCTGTCAGGGAAGTTTTCTGACATTATTTCTTCAAACAGGTTTTCATTTCCTTGCTCAGCTTCCTCTCCTTCTGGCACCCCTATTATGCAGATGTTATTTTATTTCGTGTTGTTTCAAAGCTCCTTATGCTTTTTATATTTTTTCCAGTTGATGCTCTGCTTGGGTATTTTTTTCTGTCTTTTAACTTGCTGATTCGGTCCTCATTTTCTAGTCTACTGTTGAAACCTTCCATGGTATTCTTTATTGCAACCATGTCTTTCTTTATTTCCCCTTGATGCTTACTCATGTTGGTGTATTTCTCATTCAGGTTTTACAATTCTCATTTAGTTGCATGTAATTCTCATTCAGATGTTTGAGCATCCTTATAACTATTACTCTGAATTCTTTCTCTGACAAATTACTTGCCTTCATTTCATTTAGTTCCTTTTCTGGTGATTCCTCCTTTCCTTTCATTTGGAGGTTGTTTCTTTGTCTCCCCATTTTTGCTGTTCCTTTGTATTTGTTTCTGTGTACTAGATCATACTTCTCTGCCTCCCAGATTTTTTGGATTGGCCTTATGTAGTAGATGTTTTGGGGGACCCAGTGGTGCAGTCTCTCAATGTCTACTGTGCTAGGTGTCCTAGGGAGCCCCCCCTGCTTGAGATATTTGTGGTCTCCTAATGTAATTGGATCTTGAATGTTAGTCCTATTCATGGATTGAGTCTCCTCTCAGGGTGTGACTTGCTCCCTACCGTTTTTTTCCAGTTGTTGTGAAGGTGCTGGCTGAACAGCACAAAATACAAGACAGGACACAACACAGGAGGAGCAGAACACGAATGTACATAAGACCCCTATAGCCCCAACTAAAGTGACCACCAGAGAGATGAGAATTTGGAAAGAGAAAAGAGAGCAAGAATGATAGAAAAAAAAAGAAAAGAAGAATATGGGAAGAAAATACAACAAAACAAATAAAACAAAAAGCACAAATAAAAACTTACCCAGAAAAAAAAGGGGGGGTCAGAATCTATAGATGCAGAGCTTAAATAAACAAAATAACATTAAAGAATTAGTGGAATAGGGGAAAGACCCTATAGTAGAGTAGAATAAAGGAGGGAGAATAAAGTGTATTCCCAGTGTAGAATAAAGGAGGAAGAAAATAAATGAGAAGACAGGAAAGAAGAAAAAAAGCTAGAAAAGGAGAATAGAGGAGAGAACAGATAGCCCTAAATTTAGGAAGTGAAACAAGTTAAGAAATTAGGAGAAGAGAGAAAAAAATAAAAACATTGAGTGTTAAAAAAAAAAGAAAAGAGAAAGGGAAATTGAGTAGGAGCAAGGGAGAGGAAATTAGATATATGAACAAAACAAGAGACTAGAATAATAACAAATCAGTAAAGCAGATAGATAAGCAAGATCAATTTTTAAAAGGGGGGAAAAGAAAGGGAAGAAAAAAGGAGAAGGGAGAAGAAAAACAGGAGGAAAAAAAGAGAAGAGAGGAAGGAAAAGGTGCAAAAAAAGTAAATAAATGCAATGTTATTCCATTTAGCCAAGTTTAAGTGCCCCATGGGAACTGGCTAGGACCCCACTCTTCTGGCTATCTGCCAATTCTGGACTTCCTGTTAGATGTTAACCACTTCTCGGGTGCTGCCTTTTGGCTTTTAGCACCCTACTTGAAGCTCTAAGCAATCCACCAGTCCACTGCTTGGTCTCATTTTTTTTTCATTTTTTAAAATTTGATTAAGGTATTACATATGTGTCCTTATCCCCCCATTTGGTCTCAATATTAATCCATTTATTTATTTAGCTTCTCTGTGATAGAGTGTTTTCCAATTTTGTTTATTATAATTGATTTCTAGTTTCATAACATGTGGTCAGAGAAGATGTTTGATATGATTTCAGTATCCTTGTATTTATTAAGACCTGTTTTGTGTCCTAGCATGTGGTCTATCCTAGAGAATATTGCATTGTAGACTTAGAAAGAATGTATATTCTGCTGATTGGGATGAAATGTTCTGTAAATATCAATTGAATTCATCTGATCCATTGTGTCATTTAAAGTCACTGTTGCCTTGTTGATTTTTGTCTTTAAGATCTATCTGTTGATATCAGTGGGGTGTTAAAGTTTCCTTCTATGACTGTGTTGCTATTGATCTCTCCCCTGAATGTCCACCAAGATTTTCTTCATATATGTGGTCGCACCCGTGTTGGGTGCACATATGTTTACAAGCCTTGTATCCTTTTGTTAGATATGTGATTTGCAAATATCTTCTCCTCACTAGGATGGCTTTTTGTTGATAATTTCCTTCACTGTGCAAATGTTTTTAGATTGTTATAATCCTGTACATCTTTTTATTTCATAATTTATTTCATAAATTTGTGTCTTTGCATTACGTTTTTATTTTTCATTTACCTCTGAATATTAAGATATAGAGACTAGAATCTTACTAAGTGAACCTTGATAATACCTTTGAAAAATTACTTTATTAAATTCAAGGTAATACTAATAGGTTTTTTTAGGAAAATTTGAACTTCAAGATCCTCACTTTAAAAAGTTATTTATTATGAAAAACAGAAAAATATGGGAGGACTGTTTTAGATTTACTTCATATTTCATTCCTGTAACTTTAGCCTCTTGTTTTACACTTTAACTTTAAATTTTTACTTGCTCTTAGACCTTGGAATTTTTTCTTTGTTGTTTTTGAGTTAGGTTATATGTTAAAAGTTATTTTGCTATATTTTACCCAGTATTTCTATGTGTTTTGAGATGAGAGTATGGTATGTTATTTGTGCAACTCAGCAATTCCAATTCCAATTCCTCCTGTGTACTAGGAAGTGTGTATATATGTATAAAATATGTTGTACATATTACCTAAAGATCTAGATATGAAAATTTCTCACAGTTTTCAGTAAATGTGTTTAATGCATCTTCTGGTGAAGGGAGGTGTGCAGTTGTTAATTATTCACTTCACATGTGACCATTTTTATAGCATCTAAATAGGCGAAGCTACCAGTCAGTGTTCTTTTATTTAATTTAACATGGCACATACTAATGCCGTGTTTCTTCTGTGCAATGCACTGTTCTTCTCAGGGGTTTAGAAATATGAGAACGAATTCATTTGGGCACTCTGAGTTAGGCACTATCATTGTCATTTTTGTTTTATAGGTGAGCCACAGAAAGTTTGGACGAGTTCCCTGGTTGGTAGTTGGCAAGCGATAGAATTAGTATCAAACCCAACTGCCCCTCCTATGTTCTCACTCACTCGCTTGCACAGGCTGCTCAGCTCTATCTTTTCAAACCACATGTCCCTCCTATGACCTCACCCAGCCCCACTCCCCTCTGTGTCTACATTCCTGCAACACTTACAGATGTATACTGAACTAGATTCATATGTTCTGTTTGCTTCCTTGCATCTTTGTCTTGTGTCTTTATTAATTTATTAATTTTTGAACCCATATTTAATAAGCACCCATTTCATGGTGGGTGCGTTGTCAGGCATTTAGCATAAATGTGGCATAAAGCAGAGATACCTTCTGTGTTTCCTAAATTTCTCCCAAGTCACGTGCTTCCATAAGTTCCCACATTATGACTGTAGTCCAGGCCCTCACCATCCCTACTGCTCTACCAGCCTCCACATTCAACCACCTCCTGGTTCCACCTCCTACTTCCTGCTATGTGCACTGCTGGCAGGGAAACTAAACAATTGCACAGCTCAGTATGTAAGTGCCATGGTCCAGAGAAGAGCCCCTGACTCAGTCTCATGGTGACAGAAAGGCTTTCTGGAAGAAGAGATGTCAAAGATGACTCCTTAAGAAAAAGTAGGACTTAGATAAAGATAGAGGAGAAGAGTGTGTGGGCAGAGAAAGTAGTACAAGGTAAAAATTCCTAGGGAAGACAAGAGTATGGTATGTTTGAAGGACTGAACAAAACCCCACTCATGCTCAAGTGCATAGGTAGGAGCACTGAGAGGAGGCAGGAGTGACCACATTGACGCTACGAGCACTGGGATATCAATGAAAGTGTGGGACAGGGTGTTAATAGTTGGAGCTTTGTTTTGGTAAGGTCACCATGGAGTTTGGAGAGGGGAGTCAGGGAGGAGGCCACTTAGACCGAGATTGCAGCAGTTCTCTTGATGATGACCTGGACGAAAGAGGTGTTGGGGATGCGAGAAGTGAGCCGTTGCAAGGAGGTGGGCAGGAAGTGGGTTCGCTGACAGTGCTGGAGGCTAATCAGTTGTGGTGGTCAGAGATAGGTGAGATCTGACCTAGTCAACAGGGTGACATCATTGACTTTAGCAGGGGGGTGAGGGTGGCAGGTTAGCAGGAAAAATGGTGAGTTTGGTGGTAGATAGGCAAGTGTGAGGTGCTTGGTGGTCTGTCCAGCTGGAGATGTGTAGAATTCAGAGAGAGAAGTCTATCTAACTAAGCTAAAGCCAGAAAAATGGAATTTTGAAGTTGACGACATACAGACAGGAAAGGAAGCCCCGGGAACAGGAATAGTTAAAATTGTCAGTAAGAATCACCTGAGAAGAGAACAAGATGTGTGCCCGGGCACCGAGGCAGAGGAGCCACGTCTACAGTTAGGGTCTCACAGACACGTCGGATCATGACCGCAGGCACCTTGTCATGACAGCTGCTCTGGCTGCTTCCAGTATTCTGGAATAGTCTACAGCCTTCTTTCCTGCCGCTTTTGCATAAGCAGCAAAATGTCACCCCCTTCAGTCAGTCCTCCTGGTGCTGAGTTTGTGTGGTTTTCATGTTTGCTTATAACTCAGTTTACCTCATTTCAGAAGCTGTTGGGTTCACAGCATTCAGGTCATATGTAAGTAACGAACTGGTTGTGGTTGCAGTTGTGAGGAGACAATATATTTTGCCTCAGCACTTTGGTTTAAATTAGGCTTAGGCTAACTGAGGCATAAGCTTGTGTATTATTAGCAGTGTAATTAGCTCCTGTAAGCATAGTCACATACGAATTATAAACAACATGTTCAAGTGATTTCATATGGTACCCCAGCACTCACTGATGTCTGTTCCCTGAGAGCAGAGGTCTTCTTTCACATTTGCTCTGGGACCTAGGATTCTGCTTACCAGCACGGCCTCGTGGCCGTGAATGTCATCCTTTCTTAGCCTTGGTGGGCCTCCCAAACCAACCCACTGAGGGCAGCTGTCATCCCACATCTGACTCATGGGCACAGAGACTAGAATATTTTCCCAAGTGCGCTTTCATATACCTTTGAAAATTAACTTTATTAAATTCAAGGTAAAACTAATACTTTTTAAAGGAAAGTTTTGAACTTTGAGCTTCTCACTTTAAAAAAAAAAATTATTATAAAAAATCCCAGAAAAATGTGGGAAGACTATTTTAGATTTAAGAAGACCAAAAGGCATAAGAATCAAATGTAATATGTAAACATTGATGGGACTAGCTAGGAAAAATAGCAGCTATATCTATACTTTTCGAGACAATTGGGAAATTTGAATATTGTCTATAAATTAGATGATAATTATAAAATTATGGTTAATTTTTTAGATGTAAAAATGATATTGTGGTTATATGGAGGAAGGTCCTTTTTACAAAAATTCATTCAGAAATATCCATATGTCTGCAACTTATTTTCAAATGGTTCATCCAGAAAAAGAAAAATCATAAGGAAAAATATGTGTGTTTGTGTCAGGAAGAAAGAGAAAATAAATGTGGCAAATTTTGTTTTTGTGGGTATTTTGTATATATTTTTATTGATTTCAGAGAGGAAGGAAGAGACAGAGAAAGGTAGAGACATCAATGATGAGAATCATTGATTGGCTGCCTCCTGCAGCTCCCCCTCCCACTCCGGAATGGAACTTTACTAGCTCATATAAAAGGCAGCCCATATGAAAGTGAGTGATAAAAGTCAGCTGGTTGAGCCCTAACCAGTTTGGCTCAGTGGATAGAGCGTCGGCCTGCGGACTGAAAGGTCCCAGGTTCAATTCCGGTCAAGGGCATGTACCTTGGTTGTGGGCACATCCCCAGTATGGGGTGTGCAGAAGGCAGCTGATCGATGTTTCTCTCTCATTGATGTTTCTAACTTTCTGTCCCTCTCCCTTTCTCTCTGTAAAAAATCAATAAAATATATATATTTTTAAAAAAGATCGCTGGTTCAGTTCCTGGTCAGGGTGCATGCAGGAGGCAATGTTTCTCTCTCACATCGAGGTTTCTCTCTCCCTCTCCCTTGTTCTCTCTCTCTCTCTCTCTCTAAAATCAACAAAAGCTAATTTTTTTATTAAAGTGAAAGATGGGCTTTATATCAGAGACATACTCAAAGACTCAGGTTCTTTCTGTTGACCTGCTCTACCATTCATGGGTTCACTTTATCTCCAGGCAGATTTCACCTAATGTTGTAGGTCATTGTCAGTAGAATTCAGGGCTGTACATGGCCTTGTGCATGGAGGAAGAGAGGAAGAGGAGCTTGTCACTCTCTCTGAGGGAGAAGGTATACCCCAGATGCCTCCAGCAGATCTCACCTCATGAGCCAGAAGCGAGCCAGTTAACTTACTTGAGGGTTGAAGGGTGAGGCCAGCATCAAAGGTACCTCTGGGGAGAGGGAAGTACTGAAGAGAATCTGTGTTCTGTTGAGGAGGAGGGAGAACCACCAACAACATCCACTGTAGTCATTTTGGTATACCCGTAATGCTAGTATTTTGACATCTATCAGGCCAAAAAGTCATCATTTTTTTATGTGGCCATATCAGGGCTTTTTGTTTTGTTTTGTTTTAAGTAGTGTGGTTTCTGTTTTAAGAGTGGCAGAATGAAGCCAGATTTCAAAATATCCATCCTTTTAGACATAATTATATCCACAGCTAATGGATAAAAACTGGCTGAAATATGCCAACAGCAAATTTAAAGAAAACAGTTGATGGTCTGTTGGAAATAAAAATTTCTAAGAATTCAGAGTTTGACTCAAGCCCACACCGGGCAGAGGCTATATGAGAGAAAAGGATAGGAAATAAAATAAAAAAAACCTGACGGCTGTGTCAGGAGCATGAGTGATGGAGGCAGTCCAGCAGGAGCCTGGGATTCCACGTGACTGAAAGCTTCCCTGAATGCCCCTCCCATGACAAAGGAAGGCACACTGGGGATCACTGTTTTGGCCTGTCCAGGCTCATAAAAAGCTAAGGAAGGTAGACTAGTGAGAACACCTGGGGCCGATTATTCGTCAGTGAACTGAGAGCAGAATATCTGACAGAAGGAAACATTGACAAGTCAAGACTCTCGGCGCCAGAAAATGCTACTGGACAGGGACCTGAGCTGGTCTGCATAGTCTGCTTGTAGTGTGTGGGCTCTGGACTTTGTGCTGGAAAAATTTCACGACATGAGTTCAGGTGATTTTGGGGAGGAGGTTTATTAAAGCTGGGAACAGTGAAACAAGGAAGGGTCTAGGATGGAAGAAGCAACAAGAGAGCCATGGTGGGAATTAGAGAAAGTTGGGGAGGAAAAAATGTATCCCAGGAAAGAGCAGAGTCACGCTGCTTGGGGCCCTAGCCCTGCTGAGCTGATTCCTTTCCCTTTGTTCTATGGACCTCCCTCTCCTCGCACACCTGCACCAAGCTGCTAGCGTGCAACCAGCTTAGAACGGAGCTGGAGTGGAAGGTTTCCCTTGACTGCACAGTGACACCCACAGATGCCACAGACCGTCCCTGTGGGTCTGAGCCAGTGAGAAGACTGGCCGGCCAGGTTCTGCCCTCGTGGCAGGATGGAGAGAAAGGCACAATGCCTGCGGAAGAAGAATGCACAGTCTGTTCTGGGAGAAAGAATAGCTGCCCTTCACAAAAAAAGAGAATTCCCAAGTAGTAAGCTATTAAGAATGTGAGTCTCATAAAACACAGGCTCAGAAATGACATACTAAAAATAGCAGAATGAGGTGAAAAGGGAAGAATACAGAGCCAAGGAGACATATAAAGAATCAATTTGCAGAATAAATAAATTAGAAGTGTCTGGGAACAGAGTAACAGTAGCTAAGAGATTAATTACTGACAAAGCATTCTCCTTCTGCACTGTTTTCTTAAGCTCTGCAAGAGAAGCCACCTTTGTTTTGTAACTTCATCATTCCCAAGGGCCAACATGTGTTCCCTGAATGAGTACATTCTATACTAAAAAAGTTGAGTAGTCATTTTACAAAGGTTACTTACTTATCATGCAGCACAATAGGGAGCAGTAAGTGTTACAATTTCTAGAATAATTTTTATAAGAAAAATGATTGGTATTGATAATGATTTTTTCAGCTACTTCAAGAGTTTGTGTATTTATTAGCTACTAGGGGCCCGGTGCACAAAAATTTGTGCACTCGGGGTGGAGGGAGTCCCTCAGCCCGGCCTGTGCCCTCTCACAGTCTGGGACCCCTCAGTGGATGTCCTATGATGGCCCCAGTCTGCCAGGCGCCTTCTGTGTGTGTGTGTGTG
>PVJC01044247.1:0-14163 GCA_004026665.1 Murina feae
CTGCTCCGAGCCTCAGATGCGGCTGGGGGCAGGTCTCCAGTGGTGACACACACACACACATACACACACAAGGCGCCTGGCAGACTGGGGCTATCATAGGACATCCACTGAAGGGTCCCAGACTGTGAGAGGGCACAGGCCGGGCTGAGGGACTCCCTCCACCCCGAGTGCACAAATTTTTGTGCACCGGGCCCCTAGTGCTGCTATAAAAAGGGAATTCTTACCATTTGCAACAGCATGGATGGAAATGGAGAGCATTATGCTAAGCGAACTAAGCCAGTCAGAGAAAGATAAATATCACTCATTTAGGGATAATAAAGACCATTATAAACTGATGAACAAAAATAGACAAAGAAGCAAAGAAGCCTCAAACAGACTGTCAAACTACAGTGGGAATGCTGGGAGGGTTGGGGTGAGTTAAGAGATCAACCGAAGGACTTGTATGCATGCATATAAGCATAATCAATGGACGCAAGACACTGGGGAGAGGAGGGAGGGATGTGCTTGGGGTAGGGGAGGCTGGGGGAAAGTCAACAGGGAGACATATATACTACTATTTGTAATACTTTAAACAATAAAATTAAATTTATAAAGAAAATATATACGTAGAACTACTCTTTGGATATTAAAGTCTTCTGGAAAGAAAAAAAATGCCTTAAATATTTATAACCCCTAGGGGGAAAAGTTTCAAAAAGGCTCTAAATAATTCAACAAATTATCAACCAATAGTTAACAAATATTGAAGGCCAAAGCGGCCTGCCTTCGTTACTTCAGTGAATTTTAAGTTGGCAGTCACAGTTAACTTTAAAAAATTCACCCAATAATTTCTGCAAGATAAAATATTTTCCTGTCTAACCTGATCTCTATTTGGCCAGCTTTACTTGGCTTTCCAAGTCTCGCAACAGTAAAAATGGCTGCTTTTTGTTTACCTCTGCTGTACGTTTACAGCGTTACGCAAAACAATATCAAAAAGAAGAATGTGCGACAGATACATGCAAAAAGATGAAACTAGACCACCAACTCATACCATACGCAAAAATAAACTCAAAATGAATAAAGGACTTAAATGTAAGACGGGAAACCATAAAAATACTAGAGGAATAGGCAGCGAAATCACAAACATGTGCCAAAGGAATTTCTTCACTGATACTGCTCCCTAGGGCAACGGAAGCTAAAGAGAAAATAAGCAAATGGTACTATATCAAAATAAAAAGCTTTTGCACAGCAAAGGAAACCATCAACAAAACAACAAGAAAGCCCACTGTATGGGAGAACATATTTGCCAATATTATCACCGATAAGGGTTTAATATCCAACATTTACAGGGAACTCATACAACTTAACAAAAGGAAGATAAACAATCCAATTTAAAAATGGGCAAAGAACCTAGACACTTTTCAAAAGAGGACATTCAGAAAGCCAAGAGACATATGAAAACATGCTCAAAGTCACTAATCATCCGAGAGATGTAAATCAAAACAACAATGAGGTACCATTCACACCTGTCAGAATGGCTATCATCAACAAATCAACAAACGAGAAGTGCTGGCGAGGATGCGGAGAAAAAGGAACCCTCGTGCACTGCTGGTGGGAATGCAGACTGGTGCAGCCACCGTGGAGAACAGTATGGAGTTTCCTCAAACAACTAAAAATAGAACTTCCATTTGACCCAGTAATCCCACTTCTGGGAATATATCCTAAGAAGCTAGAAACACCAATCAGAAAAGACATATGCACCTCTATGTTCAAAGCAGCACAATTTACCATAGCTAAGATCTGGAAACAGCCTAAGTGCCCATTAGCAGGTGAATGGATTAGAAAACTGTGGTACATCTACACAATGGAATACTAAGCTGTGGTAAAAAAGTAGGAACTCTTGCCATTTGCAACAGCATGGATGGAACTGGAGAGCATTATGCTAAGTGAAATAAGCCAGTCAAAGAAAGATAAATATCATATGATCTCACTCATTTGTGGAATATAGAGAACAACATAGACTGATGGACAGGAACAGATCCAGAGACAGAGAAGCAGCGATCCGTCTGTTGATCCCCGGAGGGAGGGATGGGGGAGCGTGGGAGAGATCAACCAAAGGACTTGTATGCACACATATAAGCCAAGCCAATGGACTCAGACAACAGGGGGATGAGAGCATGGGAGGGGGGGGTTGGGGGTTATTGGGAGATGACACATTTGTAACACCTTGACCAATAAAGAATAAATAAATAAATAAATTTTTTAAAAAAAAATGAGTATTCAGTATGTGAGCTATACATAAACATGGGAAAGTGGATTACAGCTTTAAAAGAATTTATATTGCTCAAGAGAATAGGAAGTATAGCAAAAGAGACACCAGACCAGGTGCATGACATGAACTGGCTACATGACCTTAGGCAAGTCATTCATCTCTCAATTTCTAACTCCATAGATAAAAGAGATCAAGTAACTTCTAAAGTCTCATAAGACTTTAATTTCCTAAAGTCTTAAAATTTCAAGTTTTGGAAACTTGAAGATTCATCAGTTGTACAAGTGCCAATATGTATATTAGCATACTGCCCTCCAAAAACATACCTTCCACCCACAACCCTTGTCTGGTTTATGGACTTAAATGTGGTAGCTGGTTCCTGGCTACCTGAGGTACTTGGTGAAAAGCATGGCACCTTGCCACACTCACACTGGTATCGAACACAAACTCTAACGGGGGCGCGTGCACACACAGGGCTCTGGGCACGCAGAGGGGGTCATTAGGCAAACTATCACTTAATCCCTGAGAAGACAAGCAGGGGACTGGGAGTGGGAGGGACTTTAGACCACATGGGCGCTGCACTGTCCTAATACACAGTAACACCTCGACTAGGGTCATCCATCCACAGGTGATGCTAAATCATTTCACCTCTAGTTTGTTCTAAGTGTTTGGTTTGGAATTTTTCTAATATGCCTGATCAGAGAATTACTTTTTTTTTTTTTTTTAAATACTCACCTGAGGATATTTTTTCCATTGATTTCTAGAGAGAATGGAAGGGAGGAAGGGGCAAGAGAGAGAGAGAGAGAGAGAAACATTGACATGAGAGAGACACATGGATTGGTTGCCTCCCCCACACCCCAGACTGGGGCTGGGGAACCTGCAACCAAGGTATGTGCCCTTGACTAGAATCAAACCCGCGACCTTTCAGCCAGTGGGCCGATACTCTAACCACTGAGGCACATCGGCCAGGGCATGGATTCTATTTTAATGTTCTCCACAATGGCTGCACCAGTCTGCATTCCCACCCGCAGTGCACGAGGGTTCCTTTTTCTCCGCATCCTCTCCAGCACTTGTCTTTTATTGATTTGTTGATGATAGCCATTCTGACAAGGTGAGATGGTACCTCATTGTTGTTTTGATTTGTATCTCTCAAAACTAGACCACCAACTTACACCATACACAAAAATAAACTGAACATGGATAAAGGACTTAAACATAAGATGGGAAACCATAAAAATCTTAGAAGAAGCCATAGGCAGCAAAACAGCAGACATTTGTCGCAGCAATAAATTTAAATGATACAGCTCCTAGGGCAATGGAAACTAAGGAGAAAATAAACAAATGGGACTACATCAAAATAAAAGGCTTCTGCACAGCAAAAAGAAACCATCAATAAAACAAGAAAGCCCACTGCATGAGAGAACGTATTTGTCAATGTTATCTCCAATAAGGGTTTAATCTCCAACATCTACAGGGAACTCATATAATTTAACAAAAGGAAGATAAAGAATCCAATCAAAAAATGGGTAACGGACCTAAATAGACACTTTTCAAAAGAGGACGTATAAAAGGCCAAGAGACATATGAAAACATGCTCAAAGTCATTTATTTACTTTTTAATCCTCAACCGAGGACATTTTTTCCATTGATTTTTTACGAAGTGGAGGGAGAGGAAGAAACAGAAACACCAATGTAAGAGAGACACATGGATTGGTTGCCTCCCTCATGCCCTCTGGCAACCAAGGTACTTGCCCTTGACTGGAATCGAACCCAGGACCCTTTGGTCAGCAGGCCGACACTCTACTGAGCAAATCGGCCAGGGCTGTTGCCATTTCTTTAAAAAACACACACACAAAAAAAAACTTGTCAAGTCTAAAATTAAAGCATCTGTGGTATGGAGCCCTCCCTGCCTTCCAGTATGGTCCCTGGGTCAGCTGCACAGACTGCCCCCGGGAGCTGGTCAGAGATGTAGAATCTCAAGCCCCACCCAGATCTACGCAGATTGTATATTTTAACAATATCCTCAGAGCAAGCATGTCACACTCGTGGACCAGAACAAATATTTTTGTGGCCCAACCAATATATATATACATAAAAAAACATTTTAATGAAAATTTCGTAACTTAATTTTTAAATATCCTGTTATACATAATCCTATATAATAAAAGCATAGTATGAAAATTGTCCCGTGGACCAGGACTTGTCCAGGAGTTCAACCAGGGTGCAGGGCCAGCTGGGGAACCCTGTTGGCAGTCGCTAGGGACCCTACCAGTGCACGAATTTTGTGCACTGGGCCTCTAGTTATTAAAAACAAACTACAATGTTTGCTAATGACCGTTACTGTAATCATGTTGCATTCATTTCCCTTACTCACCTTTCACGCAGGCACACCATTTCTCTCCACTAATACTAGCAGCGAGTATTTTAGCAGCTGATTGCCATGTCATGTCTTGGACTAACTTCGTTGGTGTGCACAACAGGTAATATTTTGCTTTCGGAGAACAAGAAAAATAGGTTTATTTGTGTTACACTTATTAATTTGTGCAGTTATTCAGTGTCTGGTAAGTTAATGTTCAAGGAAAAATATTAATTATTAAAATGTTCCTTTATTTTATGTTAATGATGACTCATTTATTTCAGCCCTTTGTGTTCAGCTTGTCTCTATCGAAATAAACCTACGTTTCTATGAAAATTGAAGCTTTTGTTTTTCTGCGGCCACACACACTTCAACCTTCTGTATTTGGCCCCTGTCAGCCTTGGAGTCTGACATGCTCGCCGCAGATGATCTGAATTTATGTTATAAGCACTGGTTTATAAGAAATCACAGAGTCTGAATACCAGTTCAAGATCCACATTAAAAAACACACACAGAAGTATTAGCTGGGCGACTTAGACATGTTACTTAATCTCTCTGAATCTCGGTTTCATTCTCATAAGACACATGTGAGCTTTTCATGTATCAACAGCTATGAAGTTGTAAACTACAATCCGAGGGATGATTAGAACTTGGTTATCAGTCTTAGTAAACACTATAGTCAACCACTTAGTCAAGTCAATGAATCTTTCAATGACAATGCTGTCCATTCAACCTCCCAGAGGCACTTCAGGGAAAGGGTAAGTCCTGAAGTAGTGGACCCCATTCTAGATACAAGGTACTTCTGCTCTGGAGGGTAGTCATTTGGGAGCATGAGCATAAAAAGACCGGTACATTTTGTTCTGTATATTTTATGGCTCATAAACTGTTTTCTACAGAGGGCTACACTGATGTCCTGCTCTTCCAAGTGGGACGAAGGAAGGAAGAGGCAGGAATCAGGATCCTGTCCCACTCAGTGAAGGTCCAATGCACTAGCCTCACCTTAAGGCTTCCCCATGGCAGAGCCCAGAGTGGGGGGGAGGGAGGGAGACAGCAGTCTTGTGTTTACGCTAGTGCCCAGGCAGCAGAGTCTACCAGACAAGATTCAACATCCGTCCCAACAGCTGCAGAGCCATTGCTGATTTCTTGAGGGAGCCCGGAGCTTCTGAGATGGGGGCGGCATCTCCCCCAGACACCCTTCCCATCCTCTTTCTGGACCTGCTGCAGGGAGGAACACTGGGGCCCAAGCTGAGCTGGCTTCCAGGGCTCCTTGTTGACTACTCCCACCTACTTCCTTCCAGCACAGAATGTGCTAATCAGGAAAACATGTCACAATGACTTGCTTGTTGTAATCCCCTCTCCTGACAAACCTAATGCAGATCAGAACTAACAGCTTAGAAAATGTGATTGAAGTTCAGACTCAGTTTTCAAATACTTAGCCCATTTTTCCTTTAATGTTCTGGGATGGTCATTGGAGAGAGTTTTTTCATTGTATAAACATTACTGTGTGTGTGAATATAACATGAACACTAGAAAAAGTGAGGAGTCGGACCCATCTGCTCGTGACTTACCAGGTTCACCAGGTGTACTGCTGACTTACGTACAGGGTGGGGTAAGGAAGGCTACAGCTGCGAGTGAGTAAGACACAGTTTACCCTTTTATGATCATTTACTATTGCATTATTTTCCAGATGAACAGCTGTAAACCTACTCCCCCCTACTCCGTTTTAAAAACAGGCTTTACTATAGCAAGAATCACCGAAAACTTCAACCAAAGTCACAGACTGAACAGAGCAGCTACCTTCTTCGCTGGCCTGATGCCACTTATTCCACAGGCCTTGCAGCATTTCTATCATGAATCACATGAAATGCCCAACTGAGCTCATTTTTCATAAGGAATTACTTAAAATGTTACATCCTTTGGGGGAGCTTATCTAAATAGGCGTAAAAACAATACTTCATGTTTTACAATGACTATGATATCCTTATAACAAAAAAGGGTAAAATTACTTATAATGTTACTTTAATTAAGCATTAAAAATTTTTTTAAATTAAAAGTGAAAATATTCTCTACCTTATCCTCCTAATTAATCACATACAAAAAAAGGGGGTGGGAGGGACTATATTCTAATCCCACTTTAAAGTAAAACAGTTGCACTTCATTCGTAAGTGCTATATTTGGGGCACAGGAACTGAAGTTCAGGCAAAGCCTGGGTCCTGAGGAGCTCTAGTAGAGTGATGGAATCCTACATAATAAAACCCTAATATGCAAATAGACCGAATGGTGGAACAACCAGTTGCTATGACGTGTAATGACCACCAGGGAGCAGACGCTCAACCCAGGAGCTGCCCCTTGGTGGTCAGCGCACTCCCACAGAAGCCGGGCTCATGGCTGGCAAGCACAGCAGTGGCAGGAGTGGGCCTAAGCCAGCAGTAGGACATCCCCCCAGAGGGGTCCTGGACTTGCAAGAGGGCGCAGGCTGGGCTGAGGGACCCCCGCCCCGCCTCCCCAGTGCATGAATGTCGTGTACTGGGCCTCTAGTATAAGTATAAATGTTAGCACAGATAACTTGAATTAAATGTGATGGGAAAATAGGGTGTACAAACCTCTATGCAAATTAACCAGCACACATTTTTTTTAAATCCTCACACGAGGGTATTTTTCCATTGATTATTAGAGAGAGTGGAAGAGAGTGAAAGACAGAGAGAAACAGCAATGTGAGAGAAACATCACTGGTTGCCTCCTGCATGAGCTCCAACTAGGGCCTAGGTCAGGGAGGAGCCTGCAACCAAGGCATGTGCCCTTGACCAGAATCGAACTCGGGACCTTGGTCCACAGGTGGAAGCTCTATCCACTAGCCAAACCGGCTAGGGCCAGCACACATAATTTGAAGAGACACAAACCCTTAACTTAAATGTAAATAAGATGTTGTGTTGAATGGTACTAATTAAACACTTAACTTTTATATATTTTTATTGATTTCAGAGAGGAAGGGAGAGGAAGATAGAAACATCCATGATGAAAATCATTGATTGGCTGCCTTCTGCACACCCCCCCAACGGGGATGGAGCCCGAAATCTGGGCACGTGCCCTTGACCAAAATCGAACCCAGGACCCTTCAGTTCACAGGCTGACACTCTCTCTATCTGCTGAGCCACCCCACTTGGGGCTCAACACTCTCTTAATATCAGTCAAAGTGATATGTGCACTTTGCCTGGTTGTGTGACTGGCAGGCGTGTGTTCATGTGTGCAGTCTGCTGTGCGCCCACATAGGCCACTCTGAGTAAATGGCTGGGGTTAGGGAGACTTTGCTATGTATATCCTAGAAGGTATTGTACGGAGGAAACAACTAACGCTTACACGGTGCATAATGCTTGATTCCAAGTCAGTCTCCACTATTAACTAAGTTACATAACCTCTCGGCCTACCTCATCTATAGAAAACAATGATAGCCTTGGATGGTGCTGCTCAGGGGTTAGAGCATCTGCCCGCATCCTGAACGGTCACAGGTTCATTTCCCAATCAAGGGCACATATCTGGGTTGTGGGTTCAATCCCCGACTCCAGTAGGAGCACATGTGGGAGGCAACCAATTGATGTATCTCTCTCACATCCATATTTCTTGTTTTCTCTTTCCCACCTCCCTTCTTCCTTCCCTCCCTCCCTTTCCATGCTCCCTAAACAAATAAATAGGCCTGGCCAATGTGGCTCAGTGGTTGAGTGTGAACCTATGAACCAGGGGGTCACAGTTCAATTCCTGGTCAAGGCATATGCCAAGGCCACAGGCTTGATCCCTGGTAGGGGGTGTGCAGGGAGCAGTCAATCAATGATCTTCTCTCATCATTGATGTTTCTATCTCCCTCTCCTTTTCCGTTCTTCTCTGAAATCAATGAAAAAATATTTTTAGAAATAGATAACTCTAGCTGGCTTGGCTCAGTGGATAGAGTGTCAGCCTGAGGACTTAAGGGTCCTGGGTTCATTCCTGCCAAGGGCACATGCCTGGGTTGTGGGTTCTAACCCCAGTAGGGGGCGTGCAGGAGGCAGCTGATCAATGATTCTCTGTCATCACTGATGTTTCTATCTCTCCCTCTCCCTTCCTCTCTGAAATCAATTAAAAAATAGATTTAAAAAATAAAATAAATAAAACCATTATGTTTAAAAAGTAAATAAACAAATAAAAAATAAAATAAATTTTTTAAAAAGGAAGGAAGGAATGGATGGATGGATGGGTGGATGGATGGATGGACAGAGGGATGATATCACTAAAGGGCTACCGCAAGAAATAAGTCCATTTAATGTAATTAAAATCATTCTCATCTCAATATCCTTCCCTTTCAGTAAATACTTTGGGTAACAAATATTTACAAAGGACTTACTATTATGTAAGACCTCCATACTGGACAGTGCAGCAGGTAAGCAGACTACAGATGCTGTCCCCGTAAGCTTACAATCTTTAAAGTTAAGATAAGCATAGAAGAAATATTTAAACTTGAGATCTCCTATCACTCTGTACACACTTATGTGGTCACTTATCACTGTAACATAATCTCCCGTAGTATAAGAATTTACACCAAGCATTCTGCTTGGGATTTAGTGACCAGGCAAACACAGGAAGGAAGGCGAGAAGAAAGTGACTAAGAAGCCCAATGAAATACACTGATTCAGCCCTGGCTGCGTAGCTTCAATGGTTACAGCACTGTCCCGATACATCAAGGTTCCTGGCTTAATCCTCGGTCAGAGCACATATAAGTAACCACCAATCAATAAATAAATAAGTGGAACAACAAATTAATGTTTCTCTCTCCGCCTTCCTCTCTCCAGAAATCAATCAATAAAAATGTTTTTAATATATGCTGATTCATACATTCTATTATTTGTAACTTACTTCCAAAATATAGGATGTTAATTAACTCAAGATGCTTTTTTTGGTGGGGAGGTAGGTGGGGAGGAGCAGGTACTGAGGGAGCAAAAAGGATCTTTTTTCTAAGGTGTACCAAATAATGATTTGATATATGTACTAGTATATACTGCGAAATGATTACACAGTAAATTTAGTTGACATCTATCACCTCACATGTTAGTTCTTCTTTGAATGTTTGGTAAATTTATCTGTGAAGCCATCCAATCCGGAAAGTTGTTTGTTGGAAATTTTATTGGTTGTAATTGGTATGTTCAGATTTTGTTTTTTCTCAGTTCAGTCTTGGAAGATTTTATGTTTCTAGGAATTTATTCATATCTCTCAGATTATTCGATTTGTTGGTATATAATTTTAATAGTATCCTATCTAATAAAAGAGTAACATGCAAATTAGTCATCACTTTGTCACAAAAAATCGCCACAACCATAGCCACAAGATGGCGGCACCCAGTCCACCTCAGCCACGCCACTTAAGTGGCCAGGCTTGTTAGCCAGGCAGGTGGTGGGGAAGACGGGAAGGGGCAGGGGTAGAGCAGATGATCAGAGTGGGCTGGGAGAGAGCTGGCGATCACAGAGGCCTAGGGGTACTCTGCCCAGGCCTGCAGCCTTGGCAAAGGCTGCAGGTCTGCGCACAGGCGGAGCCAGCAAAGCAGGGGTCTGGGGGTCCCTTGCCCAGGGCTGTAGCCTTGGCCAGAGGCTGCAAGCCTGGGCAAGGGGCAGAGCCTGCGATCTCAGGGGTCTGAAGGTCCCCTGCCCAGGTCTGCAGCCTCAGCCAGAGGCGGCAATCACAGGGCCGGCAATTGCTGGCTCCGCCCCTGACCAGGAGACCCCCAGACCCCTGCAATCGCCAGCTCTGCCCTTGCCCAGATTCCTGCGATCGCCAGCTCTGCCCCTACCCAGGATTTCAGCCTCTGGCCAAGGCTGCAGGCCTGGGCAGAAGACCCCCAAGCGCCTCCAATCACTGGCTTCACAGAGCCCAGGCCCCTGCAATCACCAGCTGTGATCCTGCCCTCTCCAATCACCGGCTCTGCCCGTGCCCAGGCCCCTGCAATCCTTGGCCAGAGGCTAAAGACCTGGACAGGGGTGGAACTGGGTTTGAACGGGCAGGGGCAGAGCCAGTGATCGGCATGAACTACAGAGGAAACACCTTTTCTGACCGCTCATTGGCTAAGCTTCCTGTATGCCACTGGCAATATTCTTAGTAACTTGGGTAATAAGAATCCAAAAAGGTGATCTAGGGTTTTTCCACCACACTCCTGGAGAAAAGAAATGAAGGTCCACTGCTGGAGGGCTAAGAAATGTCATGTCCTGCCCTAGCCAGTTTGGCTCAGTGCATAATGCCTCAGCCTGCCAACTGCAGGGTCTGGGTTCAGTTCTGACCAAGGGCATGTACCTAGGTTGCAGGCTTCTCCCTGGCTGGGGCCCAGGTCAGGGCACATGCAGGAGGCAACCAATCAAAGTGTTCCTCTCACTTTGCTGTTTCTCTCTGTCTTTCCCTTCTCTTCCACATTCCCTAAAAATCAATGGAAACGTATCCTCAGGTGAGGATAAAAAAAAAAGTAAAGAAATGCCATATCCTATGAAAGACATATCTTGAAAATGTCTAAAGAAAGTTGTCTTTTTTTCATGGGACTGGAGTCCGTGTTGATGAAAACACTGGGTGGCTATGGTGACAGCAGTGGGGTGATGGGGCTGGTGCCTTCCCCTGATCAGCCCAGTTGCCTCCCTTAAAGGGAGGCCAGACTGTGGCTTAGGCCCACTCCCCAACGGGAGCAGGGAGCGGGCCTAAGTCATCAGTAGGACATACCAAGGGCTCCCAGTATGTGAGAGGAGACAGGGTGGGCTGAGGCATGCCCCCCAGTGCACAAATTTCGTGCACCAGGCTCCTAGTTTTCTTATAATCCTTTGTATTTCTGTAGAGTTCATTATTTCTTCACTCTTTTTTTCATTTATTTGAGTCCTCTCTTTTTTCCTTGATGAGTCTGATTAAAAGTTTATCAATATTATTTATCTTTTCATAGATATCTTTGCTTCACTGATCTGTTGTATTTTTTTTTACTCATTTGTTTATTTCTGCTTTGATCTTTATCACTTTTTTACTCATATTGGGCTTTTTTTGTTGTTGTTCTTTTTCTAGTTCCTATAGATGTAAGATTAGATTGCTTATTTAAGATTTTTCTTGTTTCTTGAGGTAGGCTAGTATTGCTATGAATTTGCCTCTTAGAACTGCTGTTGCTATGACTCATAGATTTTGGGTTGCTTTTTTCACTTATATTTTTCTCAAAGTATCTTCTCATTTCCTTCTTCATTTCACTGTTAACTTATTGTTTAGTAACATGTTATTTAGCCTCCATGTGTTTGTGTGTTTTTCAGGTGTGTGTTTTTTTTCCTAGTAATTGATTTACCTTTTCATACCACTATAGTCAGAGAAAATGCTTGTTATGATTTCAATCTTCTTAAATTTACTGAGACTTGCTTTGTGCACTAACAAGTAATCTATCCTAGAAAATGTTCCCTGTGCATTTGAAGAGAAAACATATTCTACTGCTCTCTAGGGTGAAATGCTCTAAAAATAACAATTAAATCCATCTGTTATAATGTGTCATTTGAGGCCACAGTAATTCCTTTTGGATTTTCTGTCTGGAAGACCTGCCCACTGATGTCAAAGTGTGTTAAAGTCCCCTACTATGACTATATTACAGTTGATCTCTCCCTTTATATCCATCAATTTGCTTTATGTATTTCAGTGTCCCAATGTTGCACACAAAAATGCATACAAGGGTTATACCCTTTTGATGGATTGATCCCTTTACCATTATACAATGTCCTTCTTTGTCTCTTACTACAGCCTTTCTTTTAAAGTCTATATTGTCTGATACAAGAATTGCTACCATAGCTTTTTTTGTTTGTTTTTGTTTGCATGAAATCTTTCTATCCCCTTACTTTCAGTTGTGTCTTTCATCTAAAGTAAGTCTCTTGGAAACAGCATATGTATGGGTTTTGTTTTAGCAATTCAGCTACTCTATGTCTTTTTTTCTTTTCCTCACCAGAGGATATGCTTTTGATTTGAGAGTAAGAGAGGTAGAGAAAGAGAGAGAGAGAGAGAGAGAGAGAGAGAGAGAGAGAGGGAGGAAGGGAGGGAGGGAAGGAGAAACGTCAATATGAAAGAAAAACATTGTGTGGTTGATTTTTGTTGCACCCCAACCAGGGATCAGGCCCACAGTCTAGATATATGTCACTGCAGGGACTCAAACCCACAACCTTTTGGTGTGCAGGTCCAAGCAACTGAGCCACCCAGTCAGGGCTACCCTATGTCTTTTGATTGGAGCACTTAATCCAGTTATATTTAAGGTGATTACTGGCTTCTGGTCAAGCTTGCAGCATCCTATATAATAAAGAAGGAATATGCAAATTGACCATCACTCTGGTCAATTTGCAACCACAGCTGAGGCTAAGTTCCCATAACGAGCCTTAAGGAGCAATCAGCAGGGACCTGAGGCTGTGCGCCCACCCACCTCCTGCATGGGACCTCAGGTCATGCCTTCCACCCGCAGGACTTGACAGGAGACCTCAGGCTGCTCCCCCCGCCCTGGCACCAGGCCAGAGGAACTCAGGCTGCACCCTCTTCCCTGGTGTCAGGCCGGGGGACCTCAGGCTGGGGGATCACAGGCCACTCCCTCTGTCCAGAAGGGCTTGAAGGGGGCCCTCAGGCCATGCCCCCCTGCCCTGGCACCCAGGAGACCTGAGGTTGCACCCCCCCCACCTGGCAGGGCTTAACAGGGTGGGACCAGCCGGGTCTGGATCTAGCCCAATGAAGGGGGGCCGTCCAGGTTTGGGTCTTGAGTGATTTTGAGGTGCAACGTGGGTGGTTGAAGACTTGACTCTGGGTTCCATGGTGCACCCCAAACTCTGACAGGAAGAAGATTTTCATATACGTTTTACTAATTTTCTTTAATCTCTGACACTTCTATTATAGAGAAAGGGCAAATATCAATATTAAAATATTTCCTCTAATTATCCCCTTTTAATGTGCACAAATTTCATGCACTGGGCCACTAGTAATAAATAAAAAGAATAACTGACAGGGAATCAACAGTAGAGAAGATGAAGCCAAGAATCAAAACAGTGAAGGAGAAGAGAGAGTAAGAAATTGAAAATCTATTTTTAAAAAATGCTGGGGGGCAGGAGCTGGAGGGATTCAATGGGGGGAGGGAAGAGATGTATGCAATACTTTCAACAATAAAGAATTATTTTTTTTTAAATGACAGAAAACTTTCCTAACCTGATAAAGGAAAAAGACACACAAGTCCAGGAAGCACATAGAATCCCAAAATGAACCTAAAGAGGACCATTCCCAGACACATCATAATTAAAATACAAAAGGTTAAAAGACAAAGAGACAAAAAGTGAATCTTAAAAACAGCAAGAGAAAACCAGTAAGTTATCTACAAGATTATTCTACCCAGCAATGCTATTACTTAAAATTAAAGGAAAATAAAAAGCTTCCCAGACAAGAAAAAGACAAAGGAGTTCATCACTACCAAACCAGTGTTACATAAAATATTAGTCTTCTTTAAGAAGAAAAATCAAATATACAAACAATAAGATGGCTATATCTATCTATCTATCTATCTATCTATCTATCTATC
>PVJC01044248.1:0-14183 GCA_004026665.1 Murina feae
TGCGCGCGCCTCCGTACCTCTGTACTTTGCTTCCGCTGCTGCTCTGAGTCTCAGACTCTTCTCTGGTTGTAGGATTTTCACTCAGCCAGCCGTCCTGCGGGTGCAAGTGGTGTCCGTGTGTTCTTTTCGTGGTTTTTCTGAAATAGTTGTTCACAGCTGCATATGCGGTGTCTACCCTATGCCGCCATCTTGTTTCTTCTCTGGCCTTCACAGTTTCTGTTGAGAAATCAGCTGACAGTCGTATGGGTGCTCCCTTGTAGGTAACTAACTGTTTTTTTCTTGCTGCATTTAAGATTCTCTCTTTGTCTTTCACCCTTGGCATTTTAATTATGACGTGTCTTGGCGTGGTCCTCTCTGGATTCCTTTTGTTTGGGGTTCTCTGTGCTTCCTGGACTTGTAAGTCTATTTCTTTCACCAGGTAGGGGAAGTTTTCTGTCATTATTTCTTCAAATAGGTTTTCAATATCTTGCTCTCTCTCTTCTTCTGACACTCCTATAATTCTGATGTTGGTATGCTTGAAGTTGTCCCAGAGACTCCTTACACTATCTTCATATTTTTGGATTCTTTCTTCTTTTTGCTTTTCTGGCTGGGTGTTTTTTACTTCTTCGTATTTCATATCTTTGACTTGATTCTTGAGATCCTCAGTTTGCTGTTGGATCTCTATATATTATTCTTTATTTCAGTCAGTATATGCTTAATTTCTAGCTGGTCCTTTTTCATGTTCTTGAGGGTTTCACTAAATTTATCAGCAGTCTCTAGAATATTCTTGAAGAGCCTTATAATCGTGGTTTTGAACTCTATATCTGGTAGTTCGCTTTCCTCCATTTCTGTCATTTGTGACCTGTTTCTTTGTCTGCACATTTTGGTTGCTTCCCTGTGTTGATAGAGTGGCTTTCTGTGCTAGGTGACCTATAGGGTCCAGTGGCTCAGTCTCCTCAATTACCTGAGGTGGATACTCTTGGTGCACTGCTTTTTGGCTTTGTGCACAGTCTTGTTGTAGCTAAGCCTTGATTGTTGTTGGTTTCACTGAGAGGAATTGACCTCCAGGCCACTTGGCTATGAGAATCAGCTGTGTCTATGGTGGGAGAACTTCTATGCTGGAGACACCCTTATGGGGCAAGACTTGCTTCAGGGGGGCTTTGGTACCCACTGAGTCTGCCCCCTGAGAGTGCCCCTTATGGGTCTGAGGAGTTGTAGACTGGGTGGTTCCACTCTGACCACTGGGTACACAGTCTCTTAGAACTCTAAGGAGGTGCTGCTATTTTAGTTTTTGCCTAAGGTTTCCCAGCTTTTTATATGCAAAAGCCTCTGTGGGCAGCTTGGGTGGGGCAGGGTCTCAGGGAATCTACAGGGTGGAGCAACCAGCTATGGCTGATTCTCAGCCCTGCCCTAAGAGGCACCAGGTCTCATGCCACTCTGGAGTTCCTCCTAGTGCCAGACAGTGCCAGATGGTGCCAAACAGTCCAGCTCCTCCCTGTATGATTCTGAGTCCCCAGAAACTCGCCTGGAACTGGAGTTCAGAGCCGTCGGGATCTTGTGCCTCCCTCCGGTATGAAATGATGCCAGCCCTTTCCACGAGCCCTTTTCGTGCACCTCCGTACCTCTGCACCTCACTTCTGCACCTCCTCTGAGTCTCAGTCTCTTTCTAGTTGTAGTATTTCCACTCAGCCAGCCTTCCTGTGGGCCTGGATGGTGTCCGTTTTTTTTTTTCTTTTTCTTTTCATTGTGGTTTTGAAATGGTTGTGCAAGGCAGCAATTCTGGTGTTTACCTATGCCGCCATCTTGGTTTCTCCTCTACCCAATACCATTTATTGAAGTGAATTTCTTCCTCATGAAATACATTTTTTTATTGTAAAGGGAAAATGATTAGTTATTAAAAAGACAGAAGAAAGAGAATTTAAACTCTGTGCCATGTCTAAGCTTCAACAGATCATGTACCTTTATCTTCAATTACAATCCGTTTGGTTTATACCATATTGTTTCTTGAGAAGAAAATTCAAATGCTAAGCCAAGATTGGCAGTAGAACTAAAGGATTGCTACTACTACTACCTCTAGTAGAACTAAAGAGTTATTTGGATTGTATTGCCAATCAGCTCTAATATACTGTAACAGAAATAACAGAACAACTAATGTAATATGCCATTAAAGGTATAACAAACCTTTGCATGCCACACATTGCCTTGGATTAATATTACACCCCACAAATGTTCATGGCTGTCCTTTGACATGAAAATGTGTCAATGTTGACACTGATGGACACACAACCATTTCTGACTGGCCAACTGGCTATGTTGATTCATTAGAACATGAATCCTCTCATCTTTCTTAAGAAAATATGTAGCAATACATAATGTTCTTTGATTAAAAATAATTGCAAAAACATAAAAAATTATGGAAATAAATTTTTCAATAGAAAAATATCTAAGAAGTATATAGTATGCCTACAGGTGAGTTAAAACCCTGTACACTGACTGAGGTGGAATGTCTGTCCAAATGATGCTAACAATGTGTACCAGAGATCTAATCTATTCTAAAATAACTTCTTACTGTTCCCAAATTGGGGTATGAGGATTTTTATTGTTCAAATTCCCTGAGCTACAGAATACGTGTAGTTAATAATTGCTAAAGCACCCTCTGAGGCCAGCCATACTCATGTGTTTGTGAAGCAAGAAAGCCACTTTTGGAATCGAGACTGTGGGCTCTTTCTAATATTAATCTTAGGGGTAAATGATACTTTAGATTGTCAGCTACTAATGCTTCTTTTCCCTTGATGGAGACCATATCTGTTGCATTTATAGTCAATGGAAAATAGAAAATAGTTTTGCTGCTGTAAAACAAGTGTGAGGTATGGGATTCCAGAAAATGACATCTCAGTTTTCTCACAGGCGAGTCACCCAGCAGAACCTGGGCAAAGAGGGAAGCTGCTTGCATGAATTTGCTTACTTTCTGTTCTAAAGATGAGCTAAGATTTAAAAGCCTCATTTAGAGAGGAATTTAGTGGGAGACCCAGATGAAAATGGATACTTTCCAAAACAAAAGACCGAGATTCTGTTTCTCATAGTTAGAAGTAATGGATAGAGATTAGAAATGGGGATAGAGGGGATCTGTCATCAAAGACTGATAATGATAAGATTAAAACCTGATGCTAACTTAGAATAGTGGGTGAGACAGCTAAGCTTATTTTGAGGTTGAAATGAACCTTGGTATCTCACCAGCTAGTGAACATGTGTCAAGTAAATCATGCAAGTTGGACAGAAATGGATGAGGGCTTAAGACTGAACATTCAGGGCCCCAGTGCCAGAGAGCCCTCCAGGAATGGAATTAATGAAACGGTGATGGCTCAAAATAGAAAGACTGAGCACGCTCAGACACATTGAGAAATGGCTTTCTCCGTGAGGGCCGGGGAGGGGGGCAGAACTCAGGACACAGTGACAGAGCAGCCTGGGGCCCAGATTTGGAGATGACATTTAGAATCTATTTTGGGTGAGACTGCTACCATATTTTTTAACAGTGATCATCCAAATCCACTTACTTTAGTCTAGAGAACACCAAGAGAGATCAATAATAAGGAGCCAAGGTGGAGTGTTTTGTTAAGGTACATGTGATTAGGTTGAGTCAGAGTAGGTGACGAACTCTATGCTTCCTGTGTCAGCCAATTCTAGACTAGAGTCAATGATTAAGCCTGCCTTGCATGAACTAAGAGATGAAGTAATTTTCCTAAACTAATGGCAGTGAGGATGGGTTGATGGGTACAATGAGTGCCTGAGGATGGTGTCTAAGAATGACGGGGCCATCCTAGCTCAGGATGTTGGAAGAGACAGTATTAGCAAAGCAAAAGGTGAAATGCAGGAGGGAAAGAGTCAGAACAGCTTAAGGATTTTTAACCTCATCCCATCTGGAATTTTCCCTTGTAGATATGGGGATGTATTCGGTATGGTCATTCAGCAGCGGGTTGGGGATTTTAAAGCTCACATAGGTTGTTAGTGGTTACTTCTGCCGTTACTTAACAATGCTGAAAAGAGAATTTATATAAGCTGTAGCTTTGTAAAGCTACACAGCAGTGGCCCTCAGCAATACTCTGCTTCTTAATTCCATACCAAGACTCAGAAAAGATGTAAGAATTGATTTTATTTATGGTAGAAATCTCAAAATTCAACAATATCTTGTGCAGATGGTGAGTGGTACAGAGTGGGAATAGCAAGCCCCTTTTTAAACTGTATTTTTGCATTGATTTCAGAGAGAAGAAGGAAGAGAAAGCTAGAAGCATCAATGATGAGAGACAGAGTTATTGATTGCCTGCCTCCTGTACACTCCCTATTGTGGATTGAGACTTGCAACCCAGGCATGGGACCTGACTGGAATTGAGCCATGACCTCCTGGTTCATGGGTTGATTCAACCACTGAACTACACCAGCTGGGCAGCAGCCCTTCTTAACCTACCTGCTATGGCCTCTCTTTCTCAGCACTTGATACTTAACAAATTAAAGGTTTTTCCTGGACTAGTTTTCTGAACCTGATCTCTGAATTTAGACTTTGGAAAATGAAACTCCCTTTTCTCAACTTCCTGTCATTTCCCACTCCCTTTCTCACTTCCAACACCCATAAACTTCTCCAGAGCTCCAGCGCCCACAGGGCCTTACCTGCCCCATGCTTTTAACTGAGTGTTCTGCCCATCTTGGTTCTCACAGCAGAGTTCCCTAGACCTGCTTGATTGGGTCTGTCTTGAATAAACTCACAACACCAATGGCCTTCAGAAATAAATTACTGATGACTCTCACTCATATTTACTACATGGCCCAGCATATATGCTCAGCACGAAGAAAGACATGAAAGGAATATCCACCATAGATTGGATAGCCTCGTCTCTGGTCACAGAGGATCTCTAGGCTGATTAAGTTGCTTTCCTTCAAGTTTAAGCAAATCTTGGGACAAGCAAATCGTACCCAAGAAATATGAATTTGTATACGTCATTGCCAGTTATCATCTCAATAGACAAACACTACTGGAAAGAAGACTAAACGCTTATGTCAACTTGTTTGCAAGTTATATTTCATTAGAAAAGCTCTCTGGAAAAATGACCAGTGATTTTTTTAGTGACTACAAGCCAAAAATTAAGGGAACAGGATGGCTCTTAAGTGATGATCTGTGGGACTGAGACAGAATCTAATGACTTTCCTTTGCCTCTAGAACTCCTCTCTCTAGTAATCTGTATTAGCATGTGCTGCAAACTTGAGTTCTTCTCATCTCCGCAGGCAATGAAGAATAGGTCCTAAACCTGAAGCTTTTAAACCTAATGACCTTTTGATATTAAAATCATGTTTCTCTGAACATTTGTCTAATGATGCTATAGTAAAGTAACTTGGGGATTTAAATATAACAATTTTCCTTTGGAAATCAGATGTCTATACAAAATGCCATTGTGCCTGAAGGTAGTAGGTACTCGGAAAATATGAGAAATAAGTGTTGAATGAATGCATACCAGAAAGTCAAGATTAATTAAGTATTCCTGAAGAACTTTATGACAAATGGATTTGAAAGTAGCCATTCTTTGGTTCAAACTATTTGGAGAAGAAAATAGTTTATGTAATTACATGTGAATAGCCATTTATAAATCATTTATTGAAATGCTTCATATGTAAGGGACCATTCAATAAAATGGGAGAATGCCCTGTCGTTCACTTGGAGTCTAATTTGCAAGAATTTCTGTTCAGGAAAGCCCAGTGTGCTTCACATGTTCAAATATAAATATATCATTTCAGTAAGAATCAAATGTTTTTCAGACATAACGTTATTAAGGGTGTTGCTATTGACCAGTTTTATGAAAAGTGCACTCCAAGTGAAGCATAACCACAGGCCTTTTTAAATGAAATGGTCCTTTGTGCATGTTACTGTGCTTTGTATCACATGATGGTATTACCATGAACACACCTACTTGGACAAGGACAGACTCTTGAGCCAAAGGCAGACATCTTCACCTGGCCAGCAGCTTATGAGTTGGCTGAAACCATAACAATGCATAATAAGGATGTTCCCTAGGTACTGGATGCATATTGCAGTCAGATTCTCTCTTTCAGGGAGTTTAACTCAAAGAGAGATGCAGCTGGTGGAAAGGAGGAGATCTGAAGGATGCAAAAATAAGGCAGTAAACAGAAGCCAGAGACAGGAAGGTGATAGAGGTTGTTTTCAGTGGCAGCAGGGAGGTAGAGCAGTAGGGGCAAAATGCTGAGTCACTGAAATGATGGATCACGAGAGAAGAAAAAGAGAGTAACGTGCATCAACCACTGAGGGCAAGCAAAGCCTGTTTTTTCTGACTTTCTGTAGGGAGAGAGTCTGACACTGTCACCTGCATTTTGACAAAGACTCAAAGGCAAACAGAGGAATGGGAAAACTGTACAGTAGAAAAAAGGGAAGGCTTCGTGTGTGCCCAGGTTGGAGGCTGTTAGCAAGGGATGCTAACGTGAGCTAACTAGAAGCAGGGCATCCTAAGTGATCGGTTAAGGGTGCATATTTGGCTTTTTTCTGGTTGGTTCATTGTTGAGTCCAAATGTTCTCATTTGTGAAAATAAAAATTCTAATAATTCTAGTTTTTAGAATTATTATAGGGAGCATATAAAATAATATATGTGAAGTAATTATCCAATTGCTTAGTATATAATATACTTCAATAAATGTATGCACTCTGCAAATATATTTTTCTTGCTAATACTTTCTGTTATGGGTTGAGTTGTGCCTGCCACCCCAGAAAAAAAAAGTCCAAACCCCCAGTACATCAGAATGAGGCTATATTTGAAAAAAGCCCTTTAAAGAGATGATTAAATTAAAATGAAGTCATTAGAGTGGGACTTTCTTTAGTATGAGTGGTGTCCTGTGAAAAGAGGAAATGAGGACACACAAGTGCAGAGGAAAGATGATGTGAAGATACAGGGAGAAGACGGCCAACTACAAGTCAAGGAGAGAGGCCTCAGAAGACAGCAGCCCTGCCAACACCTTGATCTCAAACTTCTGGCTTCTGTGATCATGGAGAAATTTCTATTGTTTAAGCCATCTAGTCTGTGATACCTTTTCTATAACACCCTGAGCAATCTAATATACATTCGCAAGATGAGCATACTAATTTCAGAAAATAAATTGAGATGGAGTAGCAACATATTACAGTCTGCTAGTTGATTACTATTTAATTTAATCTATATCTGATTCTCACACATAAATAAGAAATTATCATGCAAAATGTTTCTATTCAAGAGACCTGCTCTGTAGCAAGAAATATTTAATTATTTAAATGTCTCAGATTAATGAGTTTCTACAGATGTGACTGAAATTTTTGAGCTATCTTATTCTAAAATCACTTACTGGAAGCCGATTTATAATTTTTTTTCATAGATACCTGATTCTTAATGTCAACAAATAGGAAAATGAGTGTTTTGGGGAGCTGTCTACACACTCCGTGGGAAAATGCCATCATAGCCAGCCAAGCAGGAAAATGCCTCTTAGAAGAAATGGCTGCTGTGAAGGACTCCCTCTTCCCCATGTGTCACCCTCAGTTCCGGGCTCCCCCCTGGCTGCTGGTACAGTTGGGAATCTTCAGGTACCAATATATGAGCTCCGGTGCGTTAAATGTCCACAGAGTGTTGCAGAAAGACCACAAAAACTAAGCGATGCTTTGAAGAGGTGGAGAAATCACAGCTTTAATACACACGTGGACTCAGGGATTAATCCAAATCAGAGTGGGGGTAGCACTCGAGAACCTTGCTTTATAGGTGCCCCTTGAGTTCATTGATTTGCAAATATACTCCCTCCCCCCAAGGCCCTGAAGGGAGAATTCTTTTCATCTACCCTTCCCCCAGATACAGGGCTCCAAAACAAGGCTCCCTCGCCTTACCTACCAGGGGACAGGGCTTTGTTTGGTTTAATGGCCTTGCAGAACCAGCCTTCCTCCTCAAGAGTGGGGTCCTCCTTCCAGGGAACAGCCAGAGAGGAGCAGGGGAGGCTGAGTCCTGCATCTGTCATGCCTGTGACAGGATGGCTTTTAATAAAGCACCCAGTGAGGGAAGGGCAATTATAAAGAATGGGGCTCATCGTGTAATGAGTTGAAGTTGTAGCCTTGACCTTTTCACTGGAACCACCGAAGCATCCTCCCCTCCGTTCACTGACACAGGTCATCTGCCAATGCCTGGCTGGTTTTGAAAGAGACTGAAGTTGCTCCATCTCCTACATTCCCAGAGTGAGCTGACTCTCACTCAAGAATCAACCACCTGCCTGACTTAGGTGTAAATGTCCTCCAAAAAGACAGGAGCAGTGCAAGAGAAAAAATAAATAATAAAATGAAACAAGCAATCTTGTTTTGCTAAGTCGCAGCCACAAGTAAAACAAAGTAACACCATGGCACATGCTGTAAAACATAGAAAGTGCCCTCTCTCTAGCAAGTCAGGATAACTGCCGATGCCTCTCACACAGGACAGAGAGCTTTGAATAACAAAAACGTAAGACACCCAGACTAACGAAGGGTTATAAAAAACAATCCCAGCAACATGGAGTAGCTAGAAGAAATAAAACACTACTTAACTACGTACCCAGAGTGGCAAAGCCCCCCATCGATGTCATCATTTTAAGCCCCAGTTAGTCATACACAGCCCCACATGCAACATCTGCTGGACCGTCAACCTCCATGTGACTTCTGAGCTCACCTCTCTTCTGCTCCCCCTGATGTTAGCTGGGAGAAGGGATGAGGGTGCAAGTGGAAGGGGTAAGATTGCTTCTCAGGCCCCCAAAGAAGCAGCTGTCCCCTCCTAGCAGCGACTGAGTTTCAGCCTGAAGGTTTTTGTCACAATGTTTTTTACCTCCTTTCCAGTCATGTCTTACCTTATAATTTTAGGCTTTGACCATGCCTTGTCATAACATTTTAGGGCCTCATTTAACGAATATATATAATTTACAGTGTTAGATGCTCGAACTGCAGCAGTCACTTCGGTTTTTCTACCCCAACCCAATCCTGCCTCCTACCACTACCACTTCTATATTAATTTTGTCCAAGTTAACAATGTGCTGGGCTAAAAATCTCAACTTCCCAGACTCCCCTAGAGTTGGGGGTGGCAAAGAGACACCACTGGGGACAATAAAACACAAACCGAGGGTTTTGGGGGAGTCAACCTGATGAATGAAAGTCATGGTGGGGACAGTGCTCTGTTACATGCAGCTGAATGAATTTCTGACAACACAGCGAAAGGCAAACCCAAGTACCATTGAAGTGAAGTAGTTATCTGCCAGAGGTGTGGCAGGGCTAAAGTGTTGCCATCTTCTATCCTGAATTTTTCATTCCTCGGCCAATCTGAACATTTCCCAGTGGGTGGTTGAATGAAAAGAATTGAGGAAATACACCTTGCCCTGTTTGAAGGAAGGAAGAGGATTATGGGCTCAGGTCTTTAAGCCTGAGATGCAGAGTGGGTGTTAGCTGCAAGGTCGCACGCATACTAATGAACCCATCTGGAGTCTGTGTTCCCTGCAGGGTGAAAAAGCAAAGCTGTAAGCAAAGTGAAGGATACATTCCCACAGGGTTATGAAACTCGTCCTGGGCAACAATCTGGCCAGTCCTGGGGATGTTCATCGTAGGAAGGCTCAGAGGGCACTTTCTATTCTCTAAATTCAGATTTCCTTACAGACACTGCCACGTTATGCCCTTGAAGAGAAGTCAGTCCAAGACAAGAATTTTCTCAGTGGCAAATGAATTGTGACCGAAAGCTAAAGCAAATAGCAGAGGGGCATTTGGTCTGGGGAGAGGAGACGATGAAAGGAAGAGATCTATTCCTGCATTTCCTGCCTCTCTTTCAGAGTCACCTTCATCCTTAGATCATCTGGTTAATAATCATTCACCTTTGGCTGGAGAAGCAAAGCCGCCTCCACTGGTCAGGGATAAATATAGTAAGACACTTGAAAGGCAAGGCCTTTGAGAAGCTGGGCTCCTCTATAGGCAGCAACCTCTCTCAATAACAAAGAGATGATAAAGGGGCCTCCAGCTGGCCTGATGGGTGTTGTGGAACTCAAACAGCTGCTTCCGGAGGTATCATTCCCACCTTTCACAGCCTTTCAGCGGAAATATTTGCCGGCTCACTCATGGAATAGAAAATCTTTCCAAACAAGCAAGTTGGTGTGAAAGGCACAAGGTGGGGAGCCGGCAAAGTTTCCTGGTGCATCCCACCTGGAAAGGCCGCCTGAGTCCATGCTGGGGTGAGGGTGGCTCTGCGCACATCAGATTCCTTTAGTCCCGGACACAGGATCCAGGTGCCTGGGAGGAAGGGGGTCCTTCACATTGTTTGTATTATCTCGTTTCTGGTGTTAGATTAATGTCTCCAATCCACAGCAGTAAATATTCCCCAGGCTGTCGTGTGTGTGTGTGTGTGTGTGTGTGTGTGTGTGTGTGTGCGCGCGCGTGCGCGCGCCCTACATACTAGTACATTCAGAGAAGAGGGAAAGTGGGAGAGGAGAAAGAGGCTCCTTCCTCCTGGAGACTAAAATATTTGCAATTACTCAAGACATTTATAACTAAATATACTTGCGGTGCTGTCTGGATGGTTCAAATACAAGAAATACAGAAAAGAAGGGATTGGGCTAAAATAAAAAGTGAGTCTTAGGAAAGCGACTTGCTGTTAAGTTTCAAGAACAGGTTTGTTTCTCTATCACCTGCCTACAAGGTCCCAGCCAACTCACCCTGCCAAGGCCAGTGACTCAGCAGAGTGTGCACCCAGCAGCCACTGAATGACACCCTCAGAGCACTTCCTGTGGGTCTCCCCACCCCTGTGAGCAATATCGTGACCAATGAGGCATTGGAGCTTTGCTCTTGCTCTTTCCATCTTGAAATGCACGCCCACCAGGACGTGCACTTTCCGCTTTGCCTCAGGACCATCAGCTAATGCAGGAGGGCTCCTGCCGGCTTCCGTCTCAAGCCTGCAGTTTTCTCATCTGACTTGGCATTGAGCTGGGTGGCTCTAACCCTAACAAACGTTCCTTGGATCTGTGCGCCGAGGGTATGTTGTGCTGTGAAACGATTAAGTGAACGCATACCCTTTCCCTTTTGTTGACTTTCTCTGTGCCCAGGACTGAAATCAATCCAATCAGTAAAATCCTGATGCAGCACCTGATAAATCCCAGGGCTTACTTCTGTTACCGAGCAAAGCCCAAACTCAGCTCTCTGGATGCCCCTGGGGGACACCCGGACACCACGAATTCCGTCCCTTTTGAAAAGCATGAAATTGCCATTAGATGGAGCTCAATGAAAGAAAGAAGAGAGGGTGGGCTGTCTCTGATTTAGAAAGAGGTTTCTCCTGTAAACTTTAAGAGGTTTCTATTAAAGAGGGTGGGACTTTAAAGGGGCAAGTTTTATTCTGACATGTGATTTTTCCAGTGTCAGCTTCCATATAAATCTAGCAGACACCCTTCTGACATTACTGTTCTCAGTGCAAACCCCTATGCATGAACATTAGACAGGAAACTGGCAAGTGGGAACTGTGAGGCCCCAGGAAGTGATACCAAAATCACGTAGAATAATCTGTTCTACAGCATGTTAGCGATTCGTGCCCACAAGCAAACCCCCGCTTCCTTACAATTTGTAAGTGAGATCTGTCTTGTTTCCATTCTTCTGCTCCTTAACCATCCCCACCACCAGGAGACGTTTTGGTCTTCATTCATGGGGAAAGCTAGCATCAAAAAGATGTATGGCCTGGAAAGAAAAAGACAGCTAGTGCGCATGGTCAGAAGGAAGTTTCCAGTCTGGCTTTGGGGGATGGTGGGTGTGATGGCCGGGCCAGCTGCTGCTACAACCAAGGAGATTGCTGCCTTTTGCTTTATGGGTAGGATCAAATCAGAACGTGCATGACCCTATGTAATGGGTGGAAATGTATGTGTCATGGGAAAAATATAACCCTTCTGAGTATCACAGAAGGAAACGGTGGAATTGAAGTTTTTGTTAATACCCAGACAGTAGTATAATTTAATTGTATAATGTCTCTTTATATTCCATTGAGTGACATGGGATTTGTGAAAAATGTTTCATCTAAGAACTGCATGCTGAGGTTGATGTTATCATAGAACTCAAAACATCAAGGGAAAGAAAATAAAAATACGTTATTTGTCTGTGTTAATTTATACCCACATTAAACGACAGTATGAGATTTGTATGTTATGAGCAATGAGGAGACTGTAGATTTAGAAAGTGAATTTGGTTCTAGTAAATAATCTATACTGATCAATTTTTTAGGGAAGTCCCTTTCCTTCTCTTTTCTAATTGTACCTGTGCTATTCTCCCATCAATTCGGGGATCACCCATCTGTGCTTTCTTTTCCACCCCATGAACAGGATGCATTAGAAGAGATGTACCTTGAAAACACTTATTTGTAAATTAAAATATGTTTTAATTACACTGAGAGAGTCATTGTTACACTAGTAGGAATAATTTCACAAAGAAAACATCTTTTAGAGAGTAAATTTTTAAACCAAAGTAAATCTTTTTTACATAAAGTTTACATAAGTTTGGCTAATTAGCTCATGCCTTCCAGAAAGATGTCCCAGAGTTCCTCGGAGATTCTGAAGATCTGAGCTACTCCATTAGATCTCAAATGACGACCTCACAAACCTTCACTTACATCTTGATTTCTATTCTGAAAAGGACTATTCACCTGGTCTTTAGTCTGTTTATTTCCAGAAACAAAGGCAGAGAGGTTTCAACAAAAGCAGCAATGGGTTTGTTACTAAGCCTCCAGGAAGATATTTTTCCCCCCAAATAAGGGAAGAAATCTTAAGAGGTAAGAGGACAAGATGCAGGAAGAGGTAGAGGACAACAAAGTGTAATTAAACAGTGTCATGACATCTGTCTGTGACTCAACACCTGACTCAACAGTGAGTGTGTGGGTGGATATTTATCTAAATTTGTATTCTTGCATTTACCCTCTTAAGAAAAGATTTTTAAAAAGTAGATTCCCCAAGACTAAGTGGCTGATTGGGAGCAGGAGGAAGAAAAAGATAAAAAAATGTGGTGTTCCTGACTTGGGTCACCCGTGGTGATGGTGTTGTCCACTAAGACCAGGGTGGCTGCTCTACAAGTTCACTGCTAGGATGGTGGATGCAGAACACATCTGTCCGAATTTTGTGAAAGACAGTGTTATAATGAATGGCACACTATATTTATTCATATTATTTAATCTAATAAAAGAGTAATATGCAAATTGACCATCACTCTGAGACACACAAGCTATGCCCACCAGCCAATCAGAGCAGCTGTATACAAATTAACCCAGCCAAAATGGAGGCTGGCAGTCATGGAGCTAGAGCAAGCAGGAGGCTTCCATTGCAATTGCCTGCCTAGGCTGGCTGGGCTTCTGCTCCAGGCAACAATGTTTCAATTATAGAAGCCACAGAGCTGAAGCAAATAGGAGGCTTTGATGCCTGCCTAGGCCTCCGCTCAAGGTAACTAAGTTTCAATTATAAAAGATAAACCCCAGAAACCTGAGTTCAGCCAGCTTCGCTGGGATGCTGGGTCAATGGGAGCTGTGGCCAACCTGAAAATGGCCCTTAGCCCCTCACCCAGGTTAGCCACACCCCCATGGGGTGAGGTCCCCACTGGGGTGGCTTGGCCAGCATGCAGCCATCATCCCCTCACCCAGGCTGGCCAGTCACACCAGCAGGTGGACATCCCCTGATGGGTCCCAGACTGTGAGAGGGCACAGGCCAGGCTGAGGGACCCCAATGAGTGCACAAATTTTTGTGCACCGGGCCCCTAGTAGTTATATAATGTGTTACAGTTCTCACAGTATTCTCAAAAACACTATCTCTTTTGATACTCACAGAGGCCCAATAAAATACATAGGTTAGCTATCATTAACCTTGTTTTAGAGATAAGGAAACTGAAGCCCCAGATGCTTAAGTGATTTTCCAAAGGTCACAAGGGAAATCAGTGGCAGGGTGGGGCTTGAACTTCAGTCTTTGATTCTAAATCTTTAGACCACTACATTTAGTATTTAATTCTTCTTCCCAACTCCACGAATGTTGGTTAGGTTGCTGTTTTGCGATTAGAGTACAGAGTCTCTGAAGAAGAAGACAGTGGTGTATATTCAGTCCCAGCGTTTCTCAAGATTAGTGCCTTTGACCTTTTGGGCAAGGGGTTGTCCTGTGCGTTGTGGGGTGTTTGATAGCAACC
>PVJC01044249.1:0-14167 GCA_004026665.1 Murina feae
GGGAGGGGGGAGGAAGGGAGACCACTGACATTCATGATTTACACAGTCTGCTACCTGGTCCTATGTGAGATTCACTAGGGCAAAATATGAAACCACATACATATTAATCCCAACCAAATGTCTTGAAAGCAGGGCCAATATTTCTTTTACTGTGCTTCCTCTCTTCACTAAATGGCATTGTTCATAGTCATTTCTATTTTTTTGAATAAATAAACAAAGCACCACCCAATGTGCCATAAAAAAGTATTTATATGATCTGGAAAGTGTAAAAGTGTATGTGTGTGTGTGTGTGTGTGTGTGTGTGTTGGAAAAGAGAGAGAGAGGGAGAGAAAAAGAGAGAGGGTGTGAGAGAGAGAGAAAGAGAGATTAAACAATCCAAATGAAAGTTTGATATATTATTGTCCTCCTTGCCTAAAATATATGACAGATATAAAAAAACAGTTCAATTATTTATTTTTTAGTCAATATGATTTTAGCAGAAAATTTGATAGAAGGGCATATTTTTTATTTTATTTTAAGAGGGAGTCCCTATTTCTATATCAGTAATTTTAAAATGAGGGTCTTTGCAGCAGTTGGCTGCAAACCCGAAGGAGAGTTATCTGTAGCCTCCAGCTGGCGCTCGAGCAGGGCTGCGCAGGGTGCTGTTCGGCTGGTGGCCATCCACGATGGTTCAGGGGCTGAAATACTGCTTTTAAGTTCAGAAACATGGTTTGGTTGCTATAGCCAAATGTAATGAGTTACTCAGGACCTAACATGCTTATTAAATCATAAGCAATCCACTGGGAAACCTCAAACATTTGTAATATCTGCTAACTCAGGCATTCAGTCCTTCCCACAAACTCTTTTCTCTAACTAGAATACCCTCTCCCAAGTGTTCTCCTGACAAACTGCTAAAATCTTCCAGGCTCAGCTCAAATACTAGCTAAACTGTAAACGATTCCTTGGCTCTGGAGTTCTTCCTGTGTGCCAAACTGCATTCTAGATAAAACTCCCGTATAATAAGAAAAAACTCATGTTTTTATTTGTTTGTTTGTTAGCCTGCCTGTCTCTTCTATAATGAATCTTGCTGTGTAGATGGGGGACATCTATCTGTGAACCTTCATTTCTGTGTTACTGACATCTGACCAAATTCCTGAAGAATTGGTAAGCAAAAAATATTTAAAGGAATCAAAGAAAGAACATGAAAAATAAAAAAAAGATGAGAGTATAATTTATTAAAGTTATATGCAAATATACAAATTATTTAATAATATTTGCATTTATTGAGCAGATCCTTCTTTCTATAGTGATTAGGGAATCAAACTTTAGGAAAGTTAATTTGGCTATCTTGATGCATAAAACAGATAAATGGATAATGGAACAGCCCAGTATATAATTATATACCAACCCCAAACACCAGACAGAAACTCTCTGCTGCTCCGCCCTTTTGCATTCAATAGGACTCAGCAAGACCAATAGAATCTACTTTGGGGTGTAGGGGCCAACTCTTTTCCAGATTTTAACACTTTTACCTTCCTCTCACCTATCTTTCTATTCACTGTATTTTTAGGTGCTATTTGCAGACCTTCCCTATATACATATGTATATTGTAAACATAGGTTGCGATTCAATTTTATGGTAGATTTAATGCAGTGATACTTTTAGAGTGCTTAATATCATGTCTGACACCTAATAAACAGTATATATTGCTAAATAAATGAAATGTGGTCATATTCATATTCAAGTAATTTCTTTATCTAACATATTATCCATACAATGTGTTCATTTTTCCTAGGATCAGAGTCATTATTTGTAACCATTAAATTTGTTTTATTGCAAAATTTATGTTACCAGAAATATAAATATAAAGATTTTAAAAGAAAACATCATGTTCTGAATTACTCTTTTATAATACTTTTAGCCTAATTAATTGTTTCTGATTGATTAGCTTACAACCTCATAAAAAGAACAGTATTGATATTTAGGCATTCAATAAAAGTAGAATTAATTCATAGAAAGAAACGATGATGGCTTGCCTTTAATTTGATGCTGTGTATCCATTCATTTTATATCTATTTCTAATCATTCAACCTTTTAGAAATGATTGCAAGGTACAAATTCTATTTTAATTTTTGTGTGAAAGATGTCACTGTACTTCTACCTGTGCCACCAAAAAGTTCTGTAATCCCAGCTAGGAGATATAACCTGTGAATTTAAGCTTCCTCTTCTGTGAAATAAGTTAATTGAATTAATTAATCTCTCACTTTCCTTCCAGAGATGAGAGTCTATTGTGCTATTGGTAATGGAATGCTATCAGGGATACACACGACTTCCGAATTATCATAAAACGTCCAGAACAACATAGCGACATATTTTCAGGGTAATTTCCCCCTTGATAGATGCTCCCCACTCTGCCAACATTCATCATTTAAATTGACACCTGCAAGCTCAAAGCTCAATTAAAAATGATTAGAGACACATTAGATAAAATTATAAGGCTATATGTAGACACATTTGAAAAAAATCCTCCACGACTGAATTAAGTCTGCATTGCAAATATCAACCTACTTTTCTGTATCTCTCACAAAAATTAAACACTTTGAGATATGGGTGCATCTATCATTCATTTTGTTTCTTCAGTCCCTCATAAGTAGTAGGAATATAATACATGTTGAATTAATAAGGAATAAATAAAAATAAATTTTACATACTTCACATACATATCACATTTGTTCTTTCTCTTACTTGGAAATATATAAGCAACTTACATTATTATAAAATTCCATATATGAATAGCCAATAGGAGAGACTTTGGGAACAGCAGTGAAGTAGGCCAAAGTATTTAACAACTCCAGGACATTGTTCTCAAATTAATTGGCTAGATGCTCATAGACCAGTGCTTTATGTTCCATCAACTCTTCCTGCACACATTCATGGTAATCTTCACACAAAATTGTGTGTGTGTGTGTGTGGTATGCTGAAGATGATGAATGAATATGAGTATATCCAAAAAATAATGTGTTGATACATTTTATTCAATTACTTATATTTGATATCTGAGTGTTCCAAGCCGCATCTAAAAATAATAATGTTAAGTACTGTAAAGAATTTTTAAAAATGAGCCACTGTTGCTCAGATCCAGACCTTACATTTTAATAAGAGAGCTCCTAAAGAGTAAACATACAGACGTGTGTGTGGTGGGTGGGGTGGGGGTGGGCAATATTAATTTCTATTTCATCAGTGTTCCTCTACTCAGCTTTTACCTATAACTGGACTGCATTTTATTCTCTAATTTCTACCTCCTTGGAAGAGTTCAGGCTCCTCACAACAGTCAACACAAGCCTTTAGTTCTACTGCTTCTGTCAGCTCTTGCAAACCCCAGAAATATTCCAGACAGTAAAATGGCCATTGCTAGCTATCAAAATGTTTGAATCATAACATCCAGGCAAATTCTAATTTCTTTGTAAAATTATCCACTCTCTTTTCAATAGTAAATTTATTCTAAATTAGAAAAAAGTGGTATTTGCAAATCTTATCAAGCCAAAGAAGTAATCTCTATGCCATTTTAATTTGAGAGTATTATAAAACTATCCTTATGCATTAATTTATTTCAGATTCTGAAAAAACAATAAAGCTCCATTAAAGAATGAATTTCAACCATGCCTATAATTTCAATTAAAAAAAAAGAGAGATGCAGAGTGTCTTATACCCAGACAAGCCACTACTACTTTAATACAGGCATTGTCCTACTAGTCATGTGCACATTTCTAAAGGCAACATAGGGACCAACCCTGATCATATACACAGTACACATTCCCTTCCTCTCCTGGCCTCAAAAATCTACTCATTAGTCCAGCCCATGACATGACTCAGTAGTTGACCATCAACCAGGAAGTAATAGTTACATTTCCCAGTCAGGGCACATGAGTAGGAGGAGAGAGAGAAAGAGAGAGAGAGAGAGAGAGAGAGAGAGAGAGAGAGAGAGAGAGAGAGAGAAAATGATGAAAGAGAATCTTCAATCAGCTGACTCCTGCACGCCTCACTCTGAGGACTGCACCTTGGCTGGAAATCAAGCCATAACCTCCTGGTTCATAGGTGTCAACGCTCAGCCATTGAGCCATGCCAACAGGCATCATATACATTCTTAAGGGAATGAGATCTTTCTCCCATAGAGAAAGAGATATGGAAAGTGTTTTGATGCTTGTAAGAGTCTTGCCAGGCTTCTCAGTCTGGTACTAGTCTTCAGAAGTCTGAGCTCATGCCAATGGACACCAGGATTACTACATGGTCCCAGAGGAGAGAACAGTTCATTAGAGAACAGACCAAGAATAGAAAATGAATACTTGAGTCTTGCCCTGGCTGGTGTGCTCAGTGGGTAGAGCATCAGCCCACACCCCTAAGGCTCATGGCTTCAATTCTTTTTCAAGGGCATGTACCTAAGTTGTAGGTTCCATCCCTGGCCGTGTTTGGCGTGTGTGCAGAAGGCACCCAATCAATGTGTCTCTCTCACACAGCTGTTTCTCTCTCCTCTCTCCTCCTTTCCACTCTCTTTGAAAAAGCAATGGAAAAAAATATCATCAGGTGAAGGTTAACCCCACCCCCTAAAAAGTATTTAAAAAATACTTGAGTCTTAGGTAGAAATGCTGCTGAAATGTTACTGGAATTAATCGAGTGGGGAGGCAGGGTTAAAGAAAACCCAAAATGTGAGAAACAAAAGGAATGAAATGAGAGTAGAGAAGCCTTAACATCTCTATCTCTCTACTGGAAGCTCTCAGTTTCATCTGTATGTTATAAACTCTTGGTTGATCTTTACATTAAAAAAAAAAATCAATACTTCCTCCATTCCAGTTTAATTAAATCTAAATCAAGGGGATGCTGCCTTGATATCTTCATGAATTTTTAAAAGTTCCTCAGGTCTTTTTGACATGCAACCAGGGCTGGAAATTACTGACTAAACTTGGAAGAGCACATTGCAAATGCTGAAAGTCTTCTTAATTTGAATAAAGCACTAAACTACAAGTTTTTGCCCACATACACTGATCCCAGAAATCTTTGTGGCCTTAACATAAGGGGTTGAGATGAGATAACCTGAGACAGAAGAGCTGTAGTATTTATATACAAATATTATTGAACACATAGAAACTTCACCAGAATTCTCCCTGTTGATAAATTTAGGGAGAAAAGGAAGAGAAGGATTCTTCTATTATTGTACCCAGAAAAGATCAAAAGTGAGAGCATGTGGGTAAGATTTGAGAAGCTCGGAGGAAATCAAGAATGACTTACTCTTGAGATTAGGATTTTAGTAATTTAGGATGCAGTTGTGGGCATAAGCAGAATCCAAGTCCAAAGTCAGAATTGTCTCCTGCAACCAACTTGGGCCAATCAGAGACTGCTTCCCAAGAGGCTCATGACACACTGGTTATATAGATGAATATAAAATTCTCATTTTAAAAGTGAAAGCCACTGTCAATATGTTGTTATCATTTAGCAAGCTATTTGCTTGTTAGAACAAAGAATTACTTTGGCTAAGCCTGTCTCCTTTTCTGTTTTATTGATTTCCATGCTATTTTGAGTATTTGGTAAAATGATTCTTCCCTTTCTCCAATCTGTTTTGCCATGAAAATTCATTAGATGTTTTCAATAGTGGCTTATTATCTGGCTTGCTCTATTAATTGACTTCTTCATTCACCCACTTTTCACCTCAATGTTCATTCAGCATTTATGTTGTCAATTTATGCATTTCTTATGTGTATTCCTTGATAAATGAGTTCTTTATTTTAAAATGCCTTGTGGCCACATGGGAGCATGGCCAGCCTGGGTGAGGGGCTGAGGGCTATTTTCAGGCTGGCCACGCCTGTGGGCTGGAAGCAGGTATCTCGGATTTGACTTCTGTAATTGAAACTTTGTAGCCTTGAGCAGAGCTCAGGGCAGGCTAGGACCGGCTGGAAACTTGGCTTCCTCCATCTCCAGGGGCAACGCAAGTCTCCTGCTCACTTCAGCTCTGTGGCTGCAACCATCTTTCTGACGGAGTGACAGAGTGAGGGTGTGACAGTTAATCTGTAAACTGAACACATTGCCTCTGCCTTGCAGTTACTAGCTCCCAAAGCTGCTGAGCATTGTAAAGGACCAAGGAGACATTCAAATCTATACTTATAATCTATCTTTATAATAGGGTAATATGCAAATTAGCTGGATCAGCAGGGAGGAGGGGCAGTGAGCTACATGTGGCGGAGAGCTAAGACAGCGGTGGGCAGCGTGGCCAGCTGAGGCAAGTGGCAGCAAGCCACGCACGAAGGGCCACTAGTTGTTAATAAACGAAAGTTCTAGTTTCCATTCAGCACCCAGATGCTCCTTCCCTCCCGCTGGCATTCCTCAGGCCATTCTTTAGTCACCTCTTCTAAACTTCTATCGCTCTTCTTAATCAATGTCTATGACGATTTCTAAGTGTTTCCTTTGTTTTTGATAAGTTTGATTGTTTTAAGGCATTTTTTTTCATGATTTAACAGATATTATGTGGGGGTTTTGTTTGTTTGTTTTTCTTTTAGAAAGATCACAGAAGCAAAATGCATTCTCATCACACAGTATCAAAGGATGGGTACTATCAAGAAGTTAACCTTGGTCATCTGATTTAGATGGTGTTTGTCTAGTTTCTCCACTGCACAGCCCACAATTAATTGGTAGCCAGTTAAGGTCTACCTCTTTGGATGCAGGATATCTACATAAATTATTTGGAATGCCTCTGTATGAGAGGGTTTTCAATAAGTTTTAATTGGTAATTGCACAGCTCCTCATCGCCATGCCCTCTCTGCTCCTTACTTCCATACTGAAGACACAGAGGTCACTTTCAAGTGAACATCTGTCCATCTGTCCTCTGTTTAGAACCTTCTAATGGCTTCCCATTAATGGAAACATAAAATTTTAAGTTTTAAATTCAAGGTATAAAGCTCTGAATACCTTACATACTGCAAGCCAGTGTATCTCACATTTGCTTCACCTGGAAATCAATAGTCGAGTTTCTTTGGAATATGTGGATGCCCCATTCTAGAACTCTCTTATTTATTAGTGAAACATGCCCATAAAATAATTTAGCACGTATTACCTTTCTATTTTTATAAAATGTGTATTATCACACAATTATTTTTATAAAAGCCATCATCCCCAAAATTATATTTATTTGTTATAGTCATAAATTTTCTGGGGTATTTTCAGTTGGTCATTTAGAGTTAATGATTGCCTTTTGATATTTCAGATGTAGTTGGGTACATGTTATAAGCATTTTCATTCTCTCTCATTTCTACATTTTTAGTAAAGTGTTTCCATGGTGCTGAAAAAATGTAATTACTTTATATTTAAGAAATGTATTCTAATCTGTTACAAAGTTCTAGAGCAATGAAAACTTCTAAGATATTCCCTAGATGAATTATTATGAAGTATCATCTGTATATGTTACTACTTTTCTCTTCATAATCTCTGACCTCATTTACTTATACTAAATTATATGTATCATTTATTTAATAATTATGGAAGAATTGTCACAAATTATTTTATTGAAACATAAAATGTAGATAACTTCCGATAAACTATATCTAAATAATAAAATCAGAAGACATTTATATAATATTCATAACTATACTTATCTATGTAACCAATCAATTTTCAACATATTAAAATATTCTAAAATTCAAACATGAAAAATAAAATGTTCACAGATTAATTTTGCATCACCAAAAAAAACCCTATTTATTATATGAGATGGGGCAATATTTCCTTGAACCAAAAATAACTATTTCAAATTCAACATATATTAGGATTGGACATTGTCATTTTGGATATAATTTGATAATTTCTCTTATTGGAAATAACTTCATTGGTATTTATTATTGCTGAACTAATATGTGTTTATTGTTAAAATTGTTAAAATAAGAAAATTGAGAAGTATAAGAAAAATAATTTACCTTTAAAGCCATATCATCCATATTTGCTATAATGAAAGTTTTTATAATAAATAATATTGAAATTGACCGTTTCTCTGGGATACCTAAGCCACACCCACCAGCCAATCAGAGTGGATGTATGCAAATTAACCCGCCTAAAATGGAGGCCCGCAGTCACAGAGCTAGAGTAAGGTGACCAGATTTAAAGCGGTACACCATCGCCCGGGGGAGAGGGGGATCCTTTTTTTTTCTTTTTCTTGTTTTTTTTTTTTCTTTTTTTAATTATTATTACTTAAAATATTACAAAGAGTAATTGGGACTTTTTTAAAACACCTTGGGATGCGGGACAAACTGTTAAAAATCGAGACTGTCCCACCAAAAGCTTCCGTTGCACCAGGAGTAAACTGTCTGCCTAGGCCGGCTGGGCCTCTCTCTGCTCACAGCAACGTAGTTGTAATTATAGAAGCCACAGAGCTGAACCAAACAGGAGGCTTCTGTTGCACCAGTGATGGAGGAAACTGCCTGCCTAAGCCGGCTGGGCCTCTATTAAGGCAATATTTTTTCAATTGTAGAAGCCACAGAGCTGAAGCCAACAGGAGGCTTCATTACCTGCCTAGGCCTGGCTTAAAGCAACAGTGTATCAATTATAGAAGATAAATAAACCCCAGAAACCTGCTTTCAACTGGCCTTGCTCGGACATTGGGTCATTGGGAGCTGTGGGCAGCCTGAAAGCCTGAAAACAGCCCTCAGCCCTGCACCCAGGCTGCCCAGGCACCCCAGTAGAGGCCTGGTGAATGACACGAGTGTACGGGTGTGGGGTTGTGGGGGGTGTGTGTGTCTTTCAGTATGGTCTGTACCCTCGGGGGATGTCCAGCAATTAGACATCCTTAGTGCTGCTGAGGAGGCAAGAGAGGCTCCTGCCACCATGGCTGTGCTAGCCATCCATCAGCCTGGCTTCTGGCATTAAGCATCTGCCTCCTGGTGATCAGTGCACATCATAGCTACCAGTGGTTCCACCATTTGGTCAATTTGCATATTACTCTTTCATTACAGAGGATATATATATATATTAGGGACCTGGTGCACAAAAATTTGTGCAATCAGGGGGGGTCCCTCAGCCCAGCCTGTGCCCTCCCGCAGTCTGGGACCCCTCAGAGGATGTCCACCTGCTGGCATACCTGGCCAGCCTGGTTGAGGAGCTGATGACTATTTGCAGGCTGGCCACACCCCCCCAGTGGGAACCTTCACCCTATGGGGATGTGGCCAGCCTGGGTGAGAGGCTGGGGGCTGTTTTCAGGCTGCCCACAGCCCCTTCAGTGTTCAGGTCCCTACTGGGATGATCAGCAGTCTCAATGGAGGCCTGGAGAGAAATAGAGTCACAGCTTATAGACAGGCAGGGTGATAAAGGGAGGCAAGTTCTGATCAATGGCTGCCACAGAGGCCATGGATCAGACCCTGCCTCTCTCTCTGCAGGCTTCTCTCTGGGCCTGATCCACAGTCCCCTAGGCAGTCAGTGCTGGGTCACCATGGCTATCCAGCACTGACTTCTAATCTGGTTGAGCCTTTGGTCAGAATGACCCTGACTCTTTATTATATAGACTAGAGACCCAAGAGATGAAATTTGTGCAAGGGGCTCAGCCCTCACAGCTGCAGCAGCATGCCTTGGACCTTGCAGCCCCAGCTTTGTCCAGAAGGTCATTCAGAAGGACATCCGAAAGGTTGTTCAACTGTTCACTCTAATTAGCATATTATGCTTTTATTATTATAGACTAGAGGCCTGGTGCACAAAAATTTGTGCACTCGGGGGGATCCCCCAGCCTAGCCTGTACCCACTCGAAGTCTGGGACCCCTCAGAGGATGTCCACCTGCTGGGTTAGGCCCATTTCCCAGGCGATGGGGCCCAAGCTGGCAGAGAGACATCCCTCTGACAGCCTGGGAGCCCTTGGAGGATGTCCACTTGCCAGTGGGGAGCAGGCCTAAGCTTCAGTCGGACATCCTTAATGCTGCTGAGGAAGCGGGAGAGGCTCCCACCAACACTGCTGTACTGGCAGCCATCAGCCTGATTTGTGGCTGAGCAGAGCTTCCCCTGTGGGAGTCCACTGACCACCAGGGGAAGCTCCTGCATTGAGCATCTGCCCTCAGTGAGTGTCATAGTGACCACTCATTCCCAGTGGTTCTGCTGTTAAGGTCAATTTGCATATTATCTTTTTATTATATAGGGTAGAGGCCTGGTGCATGGGTGAGGGTTGACTGGTTTACCCTGAAGGGTGTCCCAGATCAGGATGGGGATCCTGCTGGGGTTCCTGGCCAGCCTGGGTGAGGGGCTGATGGCTGTTTGCAGGCTGGCCACAGTCCCTAGTGACCCAAGCTCCCAAACTCCCAGTGAGGCTGGCTAGAAGCAGGTATCTGGGATTTATTTATCTTCTATAATTGAAACTTTGTTTCCTTGAGTGGAGGCCACAGCCGGCCAAGCAGGTGGAAAGCTTAGCTTCCTCCATCACTGGGGCAACCGAGCCTCCTGTTTGCCCTAGCTTCGTGGCTGCCGGATGCCATCTTGGTTGAGCTAATTTGCATATAGTCACTCTGATTGGCTGGTGGGCACGGCTTGGAATGTAGCAGAGTGATGCAATTAGTATATTACTCTTTTATTAGATTAGATATGTATACACATACATTTATATGTTATGTGTGTTCATGTATATATACATTACATATACATGTATTTATATACACTTGTACATGTGCATGTATGTACACATATACCAAGTATATATTGAGAGAGAGAAAGAGAGAGAAAGAGAGAGAGAGAGAAAGTAAGAAAAGTTTCCAGAAGTCAAACACAAGAAGAAAACATGCAAGTGACCCCAGAGTAGAAGGAATGGCCATGACTTCATGGGTCATAGTGCATCAGATGTAGGCACTAGCCTCTTGAATTCTCTATAGAAGCATGTTTATCAGAAGGCTTGTGCCAGCTGGTCCCAGCACACCTCAGGAAAGTTCAGATACCCTAAGGTCTGAAGAGATTAGGGCGAAACCAGCCAGTGCGTGACAGGGTTCTAAAATTTAATAAAAGGCCAAGGCCAAGAAGGCAAATGAGCCAAGTAAATCTGGGACAGCAGGTAGTCTGAATCCAGCACATGATCTCACAATGAAAATCTGCCATATGGGAATGAACCCTGGGTATAGAAACATAGAAAGACTATGTAATATATATGATAAAATTTCTAATTTATGGTGATAAAAGGAAGACACAGCCCTAGTACTACAAAGTACTTTCAATATACAGAGGTGGGCAAAAGTAGGTTTATTGTTGTGAGTACATGATAGACAGCTTATTCTTGTATTATTATTCATTACTTAGTGTATTATTTATTTGTATTACAACTGTAAACCTACTTGACAGAGTATGAAAAAAAGCATGAATCTATTATTATATGTTGATATTTTAGCAAACTTCTATCAGTAAGAAAGATCAAGTAGACAAATGTTTCAGGAAAGACATGCAAGATTTGAACATCACAAAACCACATACTTGATCTGCTAGGCATGTACTAGTATTTCCACAGAAAACAGACATACATCAGAAGTCCCTTGCCTTCTTTCTACCATACAGCCCATGTCTACCTCTGTAGTTTCTTTTTGATATCAGATATCTCTCCTTTACATCTAAAATCAATTCTTCAACTACATCCTCTTCCATCTTTTTGTTAATAATGCAAAAAAAACCTCTTTAAAAGACAAACCAAGGGTTTTTTTTAGAGAGAGAATAAAAACAGTAAATTGATTGTACGTATTCATGTATTAATTTTTTATAGGTGCTGTTCATATTCCTTTACAGATTCTTTTCTGAAACTATATTCATGGTGGAACTAAATTTCCTACCCCAAATGATGAATATGCATAATTGAGGACACTTTTCTTTTGAAAAATTTTTCTAGTCTATTTTACATTAGCAAAAGTTGTCTAAAACAAGTACTTCATATGCACTAAAAAACAAAGAAAGGACAATAACTTGATATAGACAAGTCAGTTTTAATTCACTCACTTTTAATTTGAATACAATTATATTTAGAAAAGGTAAATTTTTCATCTTCAAATGACTATTCTTACTATCTCTTTAGATAAGAAATTTTCTTTTAGTATAATTATTCAAATAAAGTAATAAAGTGCCCATAAGCAGATGAGAGGATAAAACATGTGGTACATCTACACAATGTAATACTATGCTGCTGTAAAAAGGAAGGAACTCATTTGCAACAGCATGGATGGGCCTGGAGAGCATTATCCTAAGTGAAATAAGTCAGTCAGAGAAAGATAAATATCACATGATCTCACTCATTTGTGGAATATAATGAACAACATAAAATAATGGACAAAAACAGATCCAGAGACAGAGAAGCATCAATGAGACCTTCAAACCTCGGAGGGAAGGCAGTGGAGCATGGGGATAAAGGGGGGATCAACCAATGGACTTGTATGCATGCATGTAAGCCTAACCAATGGACACAGACACCAGGGGGGTGAGGGCATGAGTGAGGGGGTGGGTGCGGGGGCAATGGGTGGATAAGGACACATATGTAATCAATAAAGAAAATTAAAAAAAAAGAAATCTAATGAACAAAATAAACTAACTGACTAATAAAATAGAATCAGAGGCATGGAAACATGAAACTGACTGAGGAATCTGGGGCAGGTGGTGGGGGGTATGAAGAGATTAACCAAAGATCTTATATGCATATATGCATTACATAAGGACACAGACATAGGGGGGTGAAGTCCTGGGGCATGGCAGGAACTGGGTGGAGGAGAGGCAATGGGAGAAAAAAGGGGACATCTATAAAAATAAAGATTCTCAAAAATAAAGATTTTTTTTAAAAGAATACAGAAATCTTATAAAAATTATTAAAAAGCACCTTCAAATATATTGACAATTTTAATATAATGAAATCTTTAACCAAAAATACATTGTAGTAGATGCTTTGAAAATTTCTCCTTTCTGTTACATGTTGGGTATTACTGAGTGCTTTCATCCTCTACCTGATATCTTAGTTTATTTTATGCCACTTTGGAATGACTTTTTGTTTTTGTTTCATAGAACTGGATGATGTGATTGCTAACCACAAGAAAACTCTAAAAGGTCAAAGCCAGTAAAGTATGCTTTTCCTCTGAAAAGAATAAAAATGACTTTACCCTTCTGCAATGTTTCACTTTCATGCTTTTTATATTGGGTCGGTCAGGAAATACATTTCATTCACACTGATCATTAGAGCACATGCCATCAGGATAGACACAGCAGTGTTCACAAATAAATCAGCTAGACACCAATGAAGACCAAGCAGTAATACTCTTTGAGTTCCCTACAGTTTGTAGCACACATATTTATGTCAAGTTGCAGGAAAATATATAGGCAGTTGTCAGCATTAATACAATAATATTTGAGAAAAGAACATCATAAGTATGGTTATTATATAAGAACCAGGGGCCCCGTGCATGAATTCATGCACCTTGAAAGGAACCATGGGCCACAAAGTTGTGGTGGGCACAGGGGGCAGGTCTTGGCCCCTCCTTCTGCAGCCCCACGGTTCCCTCACTTCCAGCACCTCCACTTCTACTGCCACGGCTCCCACACGCTGACAGCACAGAGCTATTGGGGCCGGTGCCATCAGCGGGTATGAGCAGCGGCTCAGGAGCATGGGGAGGTGGAAAAGCCCTCAGGCATTTGAGGCCGGCAGCTGCCACTCACATGCTGAAGGCATTGAGTGATTGGGATTGGTGCCACGTATGAGCATCGGGCAGAACCGCATAGTGTGGGAGCAAAGAATTTTCAGTAGCCATTGGAGGCTTGCCAGGATGACAGTGACTGGCACCCCCCTTGGTCTGCACCCCCGCTCACCTGCTCCACCATCCCGCCACAGCCAACACTCACCATGTTCCACACTCTGCTTCCTGCTGCCAATGCTCTACATGTTCCAGCGCACCCCCTGGTGGTCAGTGCAAGTCATAGCAACCGGTTGTTTGGTTGTTCTGCCATTCAGTCTATTGGCATATTAGGGTAATATATATATATATATATATATATATATATATATATATATATATATATATATCTAAACTAATAAAAGCGAAATATTAAAATTAACCGTTTCTCCGAGACAGGGTAAGCCACGCCCACCAGCCAATCAGAGCGGCTGTATGCAAATTAGCCCAGCCAACATGGCGGCCGCCACTCCCGGACCTGAGTAAACAGCCCTTTC
>PVJC01044250.1:0-14151 GCA_004026665.1 Murina feae
GTCTTATAAAAACACTAGAGGCCCAGTGCACAAATTTGTGCATGGGTAGGGTCTGGCCAGCCTGCCCTGATGGGGACTGATTGGGGCTGGGCTGGTGGGGGGAGGGGCCATGGGAGGTCAGCTGGCCTCACCCCTGATGAGGGGGGCAATTTGGGGTAGGGTCTGTGGGGCGGGGGCATGGGAGGTTGGCTGGTCAGCCCTGCCCCAAGTGAGGTGGGGGTCCACTGGGACCCTGACCAGACTGGTTGGCTGCTGCAGTGTGCATCATAGAAACTGATTGTTCCAGTAGTTCTGGCATTCCAGTCACTTGGCTTTTATATATATAGGTTCTTGTTCTTTCCTATTCCAGAGGATACATTGAATATACCCCAGTATGTTTAAACCTCCCCTATTTATTGTCATTTAGCATGTTTCTAGTGCTTTACCATTAACAAACAATGCTACAATTAATTCCTGTATGTTCATGCATGTGTATAATTGCATCTACAGAATGAACTTCTAGAGATGGAGCTGCTGGGACAGTGCAGATGGACTCTGATGTTGCCAAACTGCCATCACAGGAGCTGAACCAATTGACACCCACCCTCCCTCAGCAGTGTGAGCAACTGGCTTCCATTTATCTTTGCCAACAAAGTATGTTATCAAACTTTTTGATCAAGACCAGTCTGGTAGGTGAAAAAAAGATCTTAGGGAAGTCTTAATTTGCATTTCTTTAATTAAAATTATGAATATTTTTTCATATGTTTATGAGCTATCTATTTCCTATTCTAGGGATTGTTTTGTGTGTGTGTGTGTGTGTTTTTAATATATATTTTATTGACTTTTTACAGAGAGGAAGAGAGAGTGATAGTTAGAAACATCGATGAGAGAGAAACATTGATCAGCTGCCTCCTGCATACCCCTACTGGGAATGTGCCTGCAACCAAGGTACATGCCCTTGACTGGAATTGAACCTGGGACCCTTGAGTCCTCAGGCCAACGCTTTATCCACTGAACCAAACCAGTTAGGGCAGGATTGTTTTTTTTTTTTTTTTTTTACGTCCTTTGCTCTTTTTGTAGAGTAGTAGAGTGTTGTTCTCTATAATTGATTTTCAGGACATATATATATATATATATTTTCCCCATTTTTTATTATATAAAGTTTTACAAAGATTAGTACATATATTTCTTTTTTCCCCTGCCCTTCCCCCAGCCTCCCCCACCCCTCAGTGTTTTGTGTCCATTGGTTATGCTTAAATGCATGCATAGAAGTCCTTTGGTTGATCTGTTAGCCCCATCCCCAACCCTCCCGGTCCTTGTTGCTTTAATTTGACAGTCTGTTTGATGCTGCTCTGCCTCTGTATCTATTTTTGTTCACCAGTTTATAATGGTTATTATTATCCATAGATGAGTGAGGACATGTGGTATTTTTCTTTCATTGGCTGGCTTATTTCCTTAGCATTATGTTCTCCAGTTCCATCCATGCTGATGCAAATGATAAGAACTCCTTCCTTTTTACAGCAGCATAGTATTCCATTGTGTAGATGTACCACAGTTTTCTAATCCATTCATCTGCTGATTGGCACTTAGGCTGTTTCCAAATTTTAGCTATGGTAAATTGTGCTGCTATGAACATAGGGATGCATATGTTCTTTCTGACTGGTGTTTCTCATTTCTTAGGATATATTCCCAGAAGTGGGATCACTGGGTCAAAAGGGAGTTCCATTTCTAATTTTTTGAGGAAACTCCATACTGTTCTCCACAGTGGCTGCACCAGTCTGCATTCCCACCAGCAGTGCACGAGTATTCCTTTTTCTCTGCATCCTCTCCAGCACTTGTCGTTTGTTGATTTGTTGATGATAGCCATTCTTACAGGTTTGAGATGGTACCTCATTGTTGTTTTGATTTTCATCTCTCGGATGAGTAGTGACTTTGAGCATGTTTTCATATGTCTCTTGGCTTTCTGAATGTCCTCTTTTGAAAAGTGTCTGTTTAGGTCCTTTGCCCATTTTTTGATTGGATTGTTTGTCTTCTTTTTGTTAACTTGTATGAGTTCCCTATAAATGTTGGAGATTAAACCTTTATCAGTGATAACATTGGCAAATATGTTCTCCCATATAGTGGGCTTTCTTGTTGTTTTGCTGATGATTTCTTTTGCTGTGCAGAAGCTTTTTATTTTGAAATAGTCCCATTTGTTTATTTTCTCTTTAGTTTCCAATGCAGGACTTATATTTTAAAGGACATTTACTTTGCCTGTGATATGAATTGAGTTGAAAGTATTTTTTTCCAGTTCTTTACTTGCCTTTCAAAATTATATTACGAACATTTTTGCATGTTAACTTTTTTATATAAAATTTAGAGTTTGTGTAGTTCCTAAAAATCCTATTGATATGTCTATTGAGTATTGTTGCCATGAATACAATTTATATTTTTGTATAGCCAAATTTATTGATTTCCTTTATTTGTGGCTTCTCAGTTCTGTCACATTTAAAAAGTCATTCTTGTTCTGAGATTATAAAATCATTCTCCTTCTCTGAAATAAGGCTGTCAGAGAAAATCAAGTATCTTATGAAACCTAATGAACAAAATAAACTAACAAACAAAATAGAAACAGACTCATAGATACAGAGGAAAGACTGACAGCTGTCAGAGTGGAATAGGGTTGGGAGGTTGGGTGACAAAGGTGAAGGGATTAAGAAAAAACACACACCTCACAGACAACAATGTGGTGATTACCAGAGGGAAAGGGGGGTGGGGAAGGTAGAAGAGGGTAAAGGAGGGATAAATGGTGATGGAAGGTGACTTGATGTTGGGTGGGGAACACCCAGTACAATATATGGTGATATATTATAGAATTGTACACCTGAAACCTATATGATTTTATTTAATCAATGTTACCCCAATAAATTCAATAAAAATTAAAAAATCACTCTCTTTCTGTGCTTCTTATAATACTTTTAGCATTACATTAAAATCTTTGACCCACTTAGAATTTTTCCTGGAATAACAGCTTCCACCCTATTGTCTCCTGTGTCTACTTTGCTCCCCTAATGCACCCCATGCTCTATGGCAGCATGTGACTGAGTTATGTTTTTTCCCGCTGCTAAGCACTAGGAAATACTGGCTGAACCCATGGTAATGGCTCATATTTCTCAATCTTAAACCTGGTAGATCTCAGGGGACCTCTGAACCCTCTGTCTGTGGGGAAGAAATTGTCCAGAAGACTCCACAGTCTCTAATGAGGACTTCCTTCCTTCCTTCCTTCCTTCCTTCCTTCCTTCCTTCCTTCCTTCCTTCCTTCCTTCCTTCCTTCCTTCTTTCCTTTCTCTCTCTCTCTCTCTCTCTCTCTCTCTCTCTCTCTCTCTCTCTCTTCCTTTCTTTCTCTTTTAGTAATTTTAAAAATTGATTTTAGAGAGAGGAAGGGAGAGAGAGAGAAACATAGATCTGTTGCCTTCTGTATGCACCTTGACTGGGATCCAATCTGCAACCTGGGTGTGGGCCCTGACTGGATGGTGGGAATCAAACTTGCCACCTTTTGATGTGCAGGAGACGCTCCAACACTGAGCCACCTGGCCAGTGCTGATGAGTTTTACAGATGATTCAGAGAGCCATTTTTATTTAGATTTATTCTATTTCCCCCCCGTTTTTATTTTCTCTCAGATTATTCTGGTAATTTTGGGATTTATTCTAGTACTTTATCATCAACAAAAACCCAAGCTCTTTTAAAAGATTTTAGGAAGTAGAGAAAAGAGTTAAAAAAAAAAAGCCATATAGAAATTTCCTAGTGCAATCACTAAGAATATTTGTCTTCTGTTATAATCTTTCCTCACATGGACCTTTATTTTACATAGTTGAGATGATACATGGTACACAAGTTGTAACCTATTTTTCTACCCCCAAATAGTTTACTAATATGTGCTCACATTAGGATAAAGTATTGATATGCATCATTTTTAGGGCTTTAGACTTCAGAGAAGAGGATGTGCTATAATATATGTAGCCAGCCTTCCATGTTGGGCAGGTAGGTTGTTTCTACATGTTTGTTATTACACACAATGATGCACGGGACTCTGCAAGATGATAAAATTACTGAAACAAATTATAAGGAACCTGGTCCAAACTTCCAGACTAAAGCCTGTGTTTCTAGAGGAGAAAAGGAAGCTGAGAACAAGTAAAAATCTTGCTTTCACCCACATTGTTTCCTCAGTGGTGCTACAAGTTCCTCTGGTAGGAGAACCCTGCCTGGGCCCTTAAATATTGTTGTTGTTCATGAGCTCTTTGTAGTATTGTGATATGAATGGAAAGTGTGGCTAATATTGAATAGAGAGAAACAGAGCTGGAGAGAGGAAGGGGAAGACAGTGAGATCAAATGCGAGGGAAAGTACCACTTTGAACCGCATCCATAGCTCTCCTGTATGCTGTAGTTTTCTATCTTAACGTCTCCACTAGGAACTCGGGTGTTGGAGAAATGGTGATGTCTCAAAGCCAGGAAAATGAGGTCTGAGGACTCAGATGTGTGCCCAGACACAGGGTAGAGTTGGCCAAGCCAGAGTAAGGCTGGGCTGGACAGCGGTCAACTGCTCCAGGGTTGGTCCATCTCACGGATGGACTCTAGGTGGTGCTGTGGCTGTAAAAGTTTTGGGCTGAGGAATTTTGGCAAAGCTGTCAGGACTCTGGGAAGAAAGGAAGGGAGAGAAGCAAAAAAAGAGGAATAGTGGACTGCAGAAAAAGAAAACAGAGAGGGAGGGAGAGAGAGAGAACAGATAACACAGAGAGAAAAAGAGAAAGGGGAAAGAGAGGTGCCCTAGCATGTGCTAGGTCTGGACAAGATGGAGTAAGCTGAGGGCTTATTCATTCGCTCAACAAGCATTTACCAAGGCCCACCCATGCCTGTTACTGTGGTGGAGAGTGAGATAAAGTGGTGGCCTGAGCAGCTTATTCTCAAGGTCATGTTGCACATGAAAAGTGACTGACCAACATTACTTACCCTACACATGAGTAAATATTGGCGCCCTTGAGATGGGCCCTGAAGAAAGTACTAAGGACCCTTGAGAGCCATGATTAAGGAGGCAGCCTGGTTTTGGAGGGAGAGAAGAATTGTCAGAGGTAATCACCCAAGGGAAGCTACTGGAGGTGAGACTTGAAAGTAGTGAAGGGAGAGAGGAGGAAGAGGGCATTCTGGGCAGAAAGAACACACACAGAGGGTTGTAGTGAGAAGAAACAGGAAGGAGAATCAAGGCTGAACCAGAGAGAGGAAGACAGGTTCTGTCCATACAGCACCTTATTAACACCAGAGATTTTGGTCTTTATCCTAAGAGTGTGGAAAGGGGCTGAAGGGTATAATGTAAGGTAGGGGACATGCTCAGAGTTACTTTGGGAGATCACTCTGGTTCAAGTGTGGAAACTGAGGGGTTGTTGGTAAGCAATGTGGTAATGAATTGAGTTGCTGCAGTAGGCAGTGGCCATAGAAATGGAGGGGAATACATATGTTGAAATGTTGAGGGGTAGAGTTGATAAAACATGGTCAGTGACAAAGATGATACCTCCTGCTAGACTCCTGACACTGGCACCTGGCGGGATATTGGTGGCATTGCTAAGACTGTGCATCTTGGAAGATGACCAAGGTTGGGAGGGAAATCATGTTTTTGATTTGTTCTCTCTTCCTGGTGTTCCTGCCTCCACGCAGGGAACAGGCACTCCCACCCTTTCAGAAGAGTCAGGAAGAGAAGCTTCCTCCTTTTCTGCCTTCTTCCTCATAAGGAAGGAAGATGACTTATCTTTTAGTGAGGTTAAAAAGGCCAGGTGTGCCCTAGCTGGTGAGGCTCAGAGCATAGAGGTTGGCCTACAGACCAAAAGGTCCTGGGTTCAATTCTGGTCAAGGGCACGTACCTCGGTTGCAGGCTCCTCCCTGGCCTGGGCCCTGGTCAGGGCGTGTGCAGGAAGCAACCAATTGATGTGTTTCCCTTTCTCTTCTACTCTCTCTAAAAATCAATGGAAAAATGTCCTCTGGTGAGAATTATAAAAACAAAAAATCAAAAACCCCCCAACCAGGTGTGACTGCCACCTTGTCTTGTTGGACTCAGCCTGTCTATAGGAATGGAAGGTTCTACTCTGCTCTTTCATGTGGAGAGCCCATGGGGGCAGGGTCCTACCTGCTTCTAGAGGTTATCTGAGGTTGGAATCTCTTTGCTCCCAATATTGTGGCTCAGAGACTGTAAAGATATGATTCTGCAGAATTTGTTTGCTCAGTTGGGTGGATCACTCCAAGGACTTCTGTTGGGGTAAGTTTCAGGAAGGATTGTGGCTACATATTTCAGCAGAATTTTCAATCCAGATTCACCAGTACTAAAGCTGATATTTTTTATTTTTCATTATGGCATATATATATATATATTTAATTAATTTCAGAGAGGAAGGGAGAGATAGAAACATCAATGATGAGAGAGAATCATTGATTGGCTGCCTCCTGCATGCCCCCTTGTGGGGACCAACCCCACAACCTAGGCATGTGCCCTTGACCAGGATTGAACCTGGCTGGGACCCTTCAGTCCACAGGCTGATGCTCTATCTGCTGAGCCAAGCCAGCTAGGGCTAAAGCTGCTATTTTTATCTATATCTATTTGAATCACATGCCTTTCTTTTAGTTAGTTCAGGATGGAAGGAAAGGGGTTGACTTATTGCCTTAGAGACATCTAATAGATATGAACCTTGGAGAAGAGGTCTGGGCCAGAGAGCTAAGCATGTGTCGCCAGCCATGAAATCAGAATGGAGGAGAGAAGAGGCTCTTCATTTGAGCATTGAGGAACCCCAGCATTTAAAGGCTGAGAAGGAAGATGGTCTTGCAAAGCATACACAGCAGGAAGGATAGAAGGGAAGTCAGGGGAAGGCAGTGGCACTGAAGCCTATCGGAAAGGGTGTTGAGAAGGAGAGAGTGGCCACTAGAAAAGAGGAATGTTGTTTTCAGCGATGGGGATGCTGATGGTGACTTCAGCAACAAGCCATGCTTGGGAGGGTGATGGGGGCTGTACAAGCCAGATTGCAGTGGGAGAAGAGAGTGTGGGAGGTGGAACGGAGATAGCTGGTGTAGACAGCTCTTTGAGAAGTTTGTGGGAGATGTAGGTGTAGACACCTGTCATTCCTTTTGGTTGCCCAGTAACTGCCTCACCTCCCTATGTTTGGGGAATTCCCTATCTATGAATCTTGCTGAAAAGCAGAGCTCTCCTCCCATTAGATATAAGAAAAAGGTGTCCTCTCAGCTGGTCTTTAGCTGGGATGAGCACAAGACAGGGTCAGCCAACCAGGAGCATCACTTGAAATCAGGGATTAGTGAAGCGCAAGAGGAAGGACATGGAGGGATGCTTTCAGAGAGCAATGCTGGATGTAAAAAGAAGAGCTGGGCCAGCAGGACCAGCAGGGCTGGTGATGGTGGTGTGAATCACCCTGGCACCAAAAGAAAGGCCAGTTATAGTGGTGGTTATAGAAGCATACCCAAACTGATCTCTCCATCTTCCTGGCAATCTGTAAGCCAACCAAATGATCTATCTATCTATCTATCTATCTATCTATCTATCTATCTATCTATCATCTATCATTTATCCACCCATCTATCATGCATCCATCTCTATCATCTATCTATCTATCTATCTATCTATCTTCCATCATTTATCCATCCATCTACCATGCATCCATCTCTATCATCTATCTATCTATCTATCTATCTATCTATCTATCTATCTATCTAATCATCCATCCATATCATCAATATATATCTATCTCTATCTTTCTATCTATGTACATATATGTAACTTGAAAATCAATGTTAGGTACAGTCTAGGTATTCAAAATGAATTTGAGGTACCGTTCAATGAGTTTTGAAAATGTATATGCCTGTGTACCCACTCTTCTCATCGATACATAGAACACGTTCATCGCCCAGAAAGTTTCCTTGTGCCTCCACCACCCTTGCTCCCAAGGAGCCACTATTCGTTTCTATGCCTATAGATCAGTCATATCTGTTCTAGAGTTTTATATAAACTCAATCAATATTTTGTGCCTGGCTTCTTTCCTCCAGCGTAATATGTCTCGTGCTTGTCCATGTTGATGAGCGTTTACCAGCAGTCCATTCCTTTTGCTGCTTAGTGCTCTACTTTACTTACCATAGCACCATGTGTTCGGCTTTTCACCTGTTGGTGGATATTCCAGTGGGTCCACTTTTTGGCTACTATGGGCATTTGTGTACAGGTTCGTTTGCGGACATATGTTTTAATATTCGTTTAACCATTTTTTTAATCAGCAAAAGCTTGTTTCTGTTACTAGCTAACAAATATGACAACAGCAGAAGGGAGAGGGAAATTAGCCGAAAGGGAGTGTTGGGTCAAGGAAAGGATTTTATTTTTAAGATACAAAAGTTTTAAACAGGCTTCCACAATGGTGCTCATGATTGGGTTGAGAGGGAACTATTGAGAGAAAAGAAAAGTGAATTTCTGTGAAGGTGGGAGGGAAATGGCTCTGTATTCCGGGCCTAGAAGCAGCTCGGATGGGGTGAGGCAGAGCCTCCAGAGGAGCAAGGGGGAACGAGGAGAGAGCGAGGTAGGTGCGATGCAAGTGCCATAGGTAGCCAGAAGTTGAGGGAGCTTTCATCTGAGGGTTTCACATGGGGCCAGAAAGGAAGATCTTTACTTCCGATTCCAGGCATATTCTGAGGAGCACGTGGTATTTATCTGTGGTCCTTGGCGCCCAGCCAGGACCGACAAAGCATGCCTCTGAGGCTGGCCAACGGGTCAGTCCCTGAGTTGGGGCCTGGGGGCCAGACCTCCACATTGCCTGTAATTATGCACATCCTGTTAAAATATGTGACCATAATTTCACCGCAAACAGAACTTTTCAACATTCACACCACAAATATCTTTTGAGAGTGGGCTCCGAGCCAGTCAGTGGAGATGGAGCAGTCGTGACTGTGCAGCGAAGGCATGAGCCACGAGGAGCTTATATTCTAGTGCTGGTGCTGCCGGTGACTGTGGACATCAGGCACAGAAAGACATCTGAATACAACGTCAGGTAGTCCATAGTGACACAGAGAAAACTAATACAGGGAACGGGGTGAAGAGAGTCCCTAGGCAGTATTTTTTAAAAATATATATTTTATTGATTTTTTACAGAGAGGAAGGGAGAGGGATAGAGAGCCAGAAACATCGATGAGAGAGAAACATCGATCAGCTGCCTCCTGCACACCTCATACTGGGGATGTGCCCATAACCAAGGTACATGCCCTTGACTGGAATCAAACCTGGGACCTTTCAGTCCACGGACTGACGCTCTATCCACTGAGCCAAACCGGTCAGGGCCTAGGCAGTACTTTATATGGGATGACCAGGGAAGACCTCTGAGAAGGTGACATTTAAGGAGAGATGTGACAAGGGTGAGAGGAGGTAGCAAAATCTAGGGGAAGAGCATTCTGGGCAGGAAGAACAGGAAGTGCACAATCCTAACACTTAAAGATACTAGGGACGCTCAAGGAATGATGAGACGAATATGGTTGGCATGGAGTAAACAAGGAGAAGAGGGTGGGGGATGACGTCAGAGGCACTGGGATAGGGCTGGGCCACTGTCAGCAATGGTGACTTCATTCTAAATCTGAGGGGAAAGCTCTGGGGGGTTCTGAGCAGGGGACTGCCATGATCCTTACAGTTATAAGTAATACTCGATCTTAGGGAGTGTAGCCTGGGTTCTGTAGGAACAGGGAGGCTGGAGAGATGAGGGTGGTCCAGCCCAGGGTAGGAGCAGCTGGGGGTGAGAGTAGCCCATGCTTGTATATATCCTGATGGTAGAAGTGACAGGATGGAAAAGATGTAGGAGATGAGGAGAGTACAATCAAATTGACTCCATGGTGTCTGCTCTGAGGGACCAGGTTTTGAATATGGAGATACTTTCTGATGTCCAAGTGCAGAGGTCCTCATGGCAGCTGGATGTCAGGGTAGAGGCTGGGCTGGTATACAACTTTGAAATTCATCACAGAGTATTGAGAGCCATGTGACTGGTGAGGTCACTGAGAGTATGCGTGTGGACAGAGAAGAGGCCTGCACTGAGAGAGCCATTGAAAGATCTGGCTGCATGTAAATGTGACTATAGACGTCAGATTGACGTGACCTGGAAGGGGCAGGTAGTGTAGCGTGATGGGGGGTCCCAGCAGAAGGAGGACCCACCTGGCAATCCTGGAAGCTCCTCTGAAACACAGAGTCAGGCTGGGGCTGGCAGTTAGTACACCTACACAGGCAGAATCCTCGGCTCCAAACGGCTGGGGCTGGGGCAGCCTCAGGCTTTGAGAGGTGAAAGAGCACAGACGTGGACCCTAAATCACATTCTTGCATCCACTTCTTAGCTGTGCGGTACCAGGAAAGGCCCCTCATCTTTCCAAACCTCAGTGTCTGTGTTTATAAAACAGGGCCAGGAGCACTGACCTCTCAGTGCCAGCCACCTGCATGGAAACACCCAGGAAACAAGGGTCCTAAGAGAGAGGGTGCCGATGGATGGCTGATACTGGCCTTTTCCATGTCATGACTTGATTCTCTTCCCACTCCAGGATCTGGACACTAGAGGTCTACCCAGCACAGGCATGTCCACGCATTAAAATCTTGGACTTTTGTTTTGGGAGTGTTGGAGCCAAACCCTGGAACGAGAATCATGCAGAGCTTACTATGTTAACACATCATTAATGGATGGAATGGGTCTGGAGCTCCACAACAGTGACTTCTGACACGCTCCCCCAGCCCCTTATGAATGAACTGGGAAGAACAGTGGCCAGGGCATCGAGGGCAGATGGCCTGCTCTGGGTTCCTGTTCGCCTCGTCCCAGCTAATGCTGCTTAGATGGCCGACTCTACTGGCCAGGCTTCCAAATGTAACCTTCCGATCAATCTGATTGGATTCAGTGGGTACAAGGCAGACCCGACTTCAATATAGTTTCCAACCATTCCCGCCATCTGACTATATGGTCCCTCTGCACCCCTGGATGACCTATTTTGTAGATCCAATAGCTTTCCCCAGGATTGTCAGGAATTAAAAGAATCTCCTTTTCATCTATTAAAACCTCTCATCTGATAAAAATAAATCTAAATTTCTCATCAAATTCAAAGGGTTTGTTTCCCCTGCCCAGCTCAGGGTAAGCCCCGTTACCTCCTTCCCCTTGCTGGAGACTGCTCATGGCTCCTGCGAGGCTGGGTGGGGAGGTGAGATGAGGCAAGGAAGAGAGCAGTGCTCTCACTGTGGCAGCTGTCCAAATGCTGGCTCTTTCTCTGGTTGAGAACTTAGGAAGGTTTTTTTTTTTCCTTCCACCAGAGCCTCTGACTTTCTTCCCAATGTCGCAAAGCCTCCTATAGCTGGCATCTTCCAACTCTCCCACCTCTCCTGCTCTGATAGTCTATTCTCATTGTTTCACCCCCTCCCTCACCCAAGGATCCTCTGGCCTCTGTCCTCCCCACAGGCTGGTAGGTTAGGGAGGGGTGGTGCATGGGTGCTGAGCCAGCTCAGTTATCCCTCAGCAAGTCCTGCAGGGGTGGTCTGGCTTCCTTCTTCCCAATTAGGACACATTGTCTTTAGCTTTGGGGCCTCAGTTATGACTTGCAGACACCAGGAAAAGTTCCAAGTAACATTGTGTTACACTTTAATTCCTTTGCCTCAAGTGCTCAACTTTTACCTTAAGTATAGAAAAGTGGGTAAGTGTGCAGGTTCTGCAGTTTGGCACTGGCTAGTGACCACGGGCAAATCATCTGAGGTCTCAGAATCTCTGCTTCTTCGATGTGAAGCAGGGACAACAGTCTTCAGTCTCAAGGATGTTGTAAAGATTGAGTTGTTCTTTTATATGTTGGTGGCACAGGGCAGCCCTCAATAAATGGAAGCAGTGCTCTGTGCATTCCTGTGGCGTCCCCACTTCCCCCAGCCCAGCCTGGTGTCCCGCTCCAGCTAACGCAGGCGTGGCTCCCTCCCGGCATCTCCCTGCCTACAGTGCTCTTCTTGATAAAACGCTTAGCATATCTTGAGCACCGTTATCTCATTTACAGCTCACAGCAATCCTGCAGGGTAGGTATAATATTGTCATTCCCGTTTATAGACAGCAAAACGGACACTCGGAGAAGCTGATCTCTCACACTGGGTCAGATAGCTTGTGAACAGCAGAACTGGGACTCGACCCCCACCTCTCTGATTCCAAACCCAGCACGTGTTCTACCACTCACTCCTTTTACTCCCCCAACCGCTCTCTTTGTTCTCTCTGTTTCCTCTGCCAAGAGCTCTCCTGCACTCTGTGGACACAATAGAGCATCCCTTTGAGTGAAGTCACTTCCTGTTTTGGAGGGAACCTTGGAAATGGATCCCTCACTGCTCCGTAGAACGGCACTTCCTGTGTTGCATAATAAACAATCCCCACGGCAGCTGCTTAGAGATAGGATGGATTCCATCCACTCCCTGTCTATTATTTAAGCTATATAAAGTTCCATTTTTATGAAAAGCATCCAGTTAGCATTGATTTAGGATCTACCTGGCATCCAACACTGCTTTAGTCATGAAGGGAAAGATGCTTTCTGACCTTAAGCCTAGAATCTATTTTGAGAGGTAAGATATGTAGAAAAATGGCAGCAATGTGAAGATATATGTGGTAGATACCCATGAAGGGGAACAGGTAATTAGTAGGCCAGCAGCTCAAAGGTGAGAGCAGTCTGGTGGCTAGGTGGGTGGGGAGATGGAAGGCCTGGGAGAGGAAGTCACAGAAGGCTGCCTGGAGAATCTGGGGCTGGGGCCGAGCCCTGAAAGCTGGGTAGAATTAGATAGAGAAAGGGAAGGTGAAGAAGACATGTTTGGTGTATTTGCAGCAAAGAGCAAGGAGGTGCCCAGAGAGGCAGAAGCTCAGCATGGGTGCAGGAATGCTTCTTCCAAAGGAGCCTCTCTTTTACAACCGTGAGCCTCTTTGCTCCCTGCTTGGGGGATTTTTATGACCCCATCCATCTGTTTGCAGTCAGCCTCAGGTTTGCTTTGAAATTCAAAAGCTGAAAGGGAAATGCTATATTGGAGCCAGAGCAGCAGGCTGGGCAGCTGTCTCTGAGAAGGAGGGAACGGCCTCATGGAGCATAAACCACAGCAGACAAGCACCTCTTCTCATTGGCCAGGCCCCCGTTGAAGCATGGAACCAGGAGCGCTGGAGGGGTGGTGGATCATTAGTTCTAATGAGGGTCTGAGCTGGCACCCTGTGTGCCCACCAGCAGGCAGCCCACGAGGGCATCAAGGTCCAGCGTGCAGATGAGTGGTCCTTCAGCCAGGGCTTCATGCCTGGTCCGGATCCATCCTGCCTGTGTTTGTTGCTCTTTCCTGCTCTGGCAGACGCGCCCGGGCCCGCTGTGAGAGTTGGCTCAGCCCTCCGTGCCTCCTGAATTCCCTGGCCCAGCTACCATCCCTGCATTCCTTATGAGCCTCAATATCCCAGAGAAGCAAGATATTTTCCATCTTCGCAAACAAAAGACTTTTAGCGAGAGTCATTGATCACATTTAAAATCCACAGTCTGGATTTCCAAGTTCTGTTCTAGATCACTTACTTCCCTCAGCCCAAGTCCCCTAAGACCCCTCCTAGTTAATGTCCTTTGCCTGGTCCCAGGTGCCTCCTCTAGCAGGTCTCTCTGAGGCCTCCTTACCTGACATTTACATAGTCGCCGGAATTATTTCCCCCCTCTTCAGGAAAACCCTCCTTGGGCTCCTCTTACCCATCCTGCCCACATCCCACACTCCCAAGGCTGCTCCTCCTGCCTCCCATCCCAACCACCCCTGAGCCTGTTCTTCACACCACAACCAACCGGGTAGGAATGTGCCTCTTGGCTTCTGCTTGAATGTGTTCTAAGTGTGTCTATCACAGAGCGGGAGCTTCTCACCAGGTCCCGGAGAAGTCAAGTGGCCCCTTTAAAAGGCAGTCAAGCTTCTGGGACTCAAGGCAGCAGCAAGTTGGTGAGTTTTAGCATTTAATGCAAACTAACTTTTTGGAGGGATAGCTGAGTTAAGAGGCTGGAAGGTAGAGAAGGACCTTGACATTCCAGCCTATCAAAGCTAGAGGGAGGGCCCTTTAAAGACCATTTACTCTAATTCCCACATTTTTCTCAAATGGGAAACTGATTCTCAGAAAAGAGATGTCATTGGC